>VXAD01012225.1:739066-870851 GCA_013399195.1 Dicrurus megarhynchus | reverse complement strand
CGGGACCCGGCCTGTGTTGCCGCGGTCCCGGGGCTGTCTGTGTTGTCCCAGCGCGCCTCGCGTGCAGAGGTGAGCCCCGGCTGAGAAGGGCTCCGGACTGTAGCACAGACACAAACGGCGTGAAAATCCCTTCAAACTGACTCGGCACTGGAGTTTTCATAAACATCTCCGTAATGCACTGTATAAATTCTGAAGGCAGTTTACAGACATTCAAGTGTCGGAACATGAACCTGTCCCGCCGTTGGAAGCGGTCTCGAGGATTATTTCCAAAGGCACCTCGGCCTCTGCCAGGCGGGAGGGCTCCGCGACAGAGGGCGGCCGGCCCCGCGCTGACACCTTCGCCAATACCTTCACCGACACTTTCACTGACACCCTGGCTGCCACCTTAGCTGCCACCCTCGCTGCCACCTTCACTGTCACTCTCGCTGTCACCTTGGCTGCTACACCGTCCTGCAAAAGGCCCGAATCCTCAGGAGACAACGGGTGCGGACAACACAGTAGATGAGGCTACAGCTGAGGAAGAGATTGATATTAGAAGTCAATGTTTAGGAATTGAATTTAATGAAGGAAAGGGAAGTAATCTGAAGTATTGCTGGGGAAAGGGACGCTGTGGTGACAACAAAGGGAAATGACCGTTCAAGCAAAGGAGGAGCATTGTGGTGACTTTGGTGCTCAGACTACCACTGTCTTCCAGAGACCCAGCTCCAGGATGTGTGAACTGTCCTCCCACTGCTCCCACACCTGCTGCTGGCTGACACCACACATATCAGACAAGTACTGGCCAGAAGTGCTCAGCCATGTTCACAAACACAGGCCTGAGCTAATGAGACCTAACTATAGAAATGCTGAAGGTTACTAAGCAGAGGTGACCAAATTTCTCAGCATGGAGCCACCCAAGGTCTCATCAGGCTGCTGTTCAGCCATGCAAGTTGCTCCACGCTCCAGGACTGGAACAGGAAACACCAGATGCCGAGACATGCAAACCAGATTTAGGAAAGGTTTGATGATGTACAGGCAGCACTGCCTCTCTTCTAATGAGCCCCTAGATAGTCTGTGCAGTCTGGCACATTTATCTGGAGAATCCATCCATGGATTATGGAGAGTGTGAACCTGCATGTGGTTATTCAGAAGACAGTAAGCATCTAGAAGCTCTCTATTTATGCAGATATTTTGTGTGTCATTGCCTGGGTCACCCTAAAGAAACACAAAACTCCTCCAGACTCCCTTACACCAAACCATTTTACCACCTCTATGAATCATAAGGAGGATTATACCTACCTGCTGCATATCCACATAGCTCTGCCACTTGAGCACATGGAGTAACTTGATAGCTGGAATTAAATTTGCTGCACAAACAAGCAAATGATGTTAAATTAAATGTTATTTGCAGGTTGTGGAAGTTAATGTACTTTACTATATGATAACACCCATGTGTATTATCCTTTGTCATTGCTCCATTTCTCATCTTCCAGCTGGCTTCTGTCCTAGTCTCTCTCGGTAGCTCTTCTCATCCTAGAAATATTACATTTTTCTTTTCATGAGCTCTGAGAGGCTGCATACTCTAGAGGTCTGGCAGTGAGAGCCCCAGGAGCATGCAAGGGACGGTTTCCCCACTCCACTTCTGCATGAGTTTTTCTTGGGAAGTTCTTGCTTAGCCCTTGATGAAATTGCAGAGTTGCTCTCAGCTCTGGGAACACCATCAGACACATTGAAACCTTGCAGGGACAAAACGTGTTCAGTGCAGATTCACACTCCACCAGATTTCTAATGAACTCTCTTTTAATTCTAGTTCCATTGACTAAGTCTATAGGCATTTCATGGAAATGGCAGGACAACTAACTAGGATCATCTATACCAAGGGAAAAGTCTCTCCTTCCCAGTATATAGGGTTGAAAAATTCTCAGACAGGCTTCTCTTTCAATTTTAATATGGGAAAACCAGCATTTCTTGCATGATTTTAATGATTTTAACTTAATGTGAAATTTTGCTGAAAAGCCAAAGATCCAAGGTGGGGAAATTTCAACCAAACCATAGAAATTTGTCAAAGTAGCAAGCATCTGAAAATAGGGTATTGGGAGGAGTTTTGCAGCCTTAGCTGTAAGCTCTGCTTTTACCATAATGTATAAATATGGCATTATATAAAGTGGTGGCTTAGTCTGTTCCATCTGAATGCATTTTTGTACATAAATCTCTGAAAAACAGATATGGCTAAGTAACATTCTTTTCCTTCCCTAAAGACTCTCATGTTTTTGTTAGATGACAGGAAAAGGCAGAGAACAGGAAGCATGAACCCTTCCTTAATCACACTGTTAATATACTTTCTTTGCTCAGAACCAAGTTGCTAAACAAGTTATTCCAGAGGTTGGTTCTCAGAGCCGTGATCTAAATATATTTGTTTCTGGCTCTATTAAGGTCTTGACTAACCAGAGTGGGGAATGTGAGCACTCTCACTGGTATCTAGCAAAGCACCTTTAAGTATGATTAAGTATTTTAAGCATATGCTCAGATATATTGCTGATTAGGGATGCAGCTACTCAGATGTGTAAATACTTTTCTCACCTGGCACTGGAGATATTGTTAACATTCCAGTTCATATTGATTTGCTGATCTTTCCCTGGCACTGCCTCCAACAATTAGTTTAGCAATTTTTACTATAAAGAGTATAAGTGATTTAAAGCCTTATTCAAATCCTAGGTCATCCTCAGATGTCTTTCAACAAATTTAGCAGAAGGGGATTCAGCAGGCATACAGCAGGTCCCTTCCAAGCTCTGCTTGCTCCCACCATCTTTGCAATGTGTCTCGGTTTGAGACAAGTTTAGGGAGAAATGCTCTGGAAGGAACGTCTCCTCCCCCGAAGACAGGTTTCAGCACTCCCTCCCCACCAATTCCCAAAGGAATTTCTTGGATGAAAGTGAAAAAAGCTATTTATTTAACAAGCAGAGTACTGGCAAGGCACAGGAAACAAATGAGTAATGTTAGATAATAAACCTCCTCGATGTGGAGAAAGCTGGTGGATTCAGAGCTCTTTTCTGTAGCTGGCTCGGCCCCTCCCGAGGTCCAGGGCTGGGATGCGGTGTCCCCGCAGCCTCCCTGCCGGTCCACGGGGTCCGATGATCTGGTTCTTGGATCACAGTTAGGCTGAACAGTTCCAGAAGAAGAGGAAGAGGAAGGAGTTGTTACTGGAGGATTTCGGTATGCCGGTATGGGAAGATTCCTTGCCTCAGGGAACAGGCTGGCTAAAAGCAGGAAGGTGCTCCCTCGGCTCTGCAGCGGTGAGAGCGCGGGGGAGTGTGTGTGAGTCCTTGAACACAAACCGTGCTGAAGAATTTGCCTGGCTTCTCTTCCCCCTCTCCTGGACCGGATGCCATGATGGTTTTTTGCCTTTTCTTTTAAACCCCTTTTATACCTTTTTACAACTTCTGTATTCCTTAGTGCTTTTGCCTACATTCTTGGACTTGTTTGTTAAGCTAGGAGACTAAACATTTTAGAGGTTTTCTAGTTAGGGATCAATATACTCTAGACCCCAAGGTCCTCTTCAGAACACATTTTGTAAACTAAGATAGAACCATCCCAGGGAAGGTTCCTCAGGGAGGGAGGCTCATTCTAGCCTCTCATTGGGGAATTTATGATAGATATGCCAATTAGTAAAACCTATAATATTATACCAGATCTTTTGTGGGGAGCTCAGGGCAGTGTATTGAGGTGCATTCGACCTGGACATAGTGCACCTAAGGATCCTTAAAATAAATAACAAGGTAAAATCCCTTTTTTCCCTTCTAACCGTGTTTGACTCTTGATTTTAAGACCAGGAAAAGGCATCAGACCCAGCTTAAAGCTATGGGACCCATTTCTGGGCATAAAGCAGATGATAGGGAAATACAGTATTATCATAAAATCACCCCAAGACGCAATGGATGTGGTGGAACAGGCTGTGTGCTATCCCCTCCATGCCCATGCTCCATCCAGCTTGCTTAAACCCACCCTCAGCAGAAATATTCACAACTTGCCTGAGCTATGAGCTAAAGCATCATTTTCTCCGTCAGATTTTTTGTGGGGGCATCTCTCCAGCAAAGGCAAACAGCAAGATGACCGTGTTTACCTGCCGCATGAACATATTAGTGCCCCACGTGCTCATGCTTTATGGAGGAGGGATCTCAAATGGTTGGCAATTGTCAGGAAAAAGCCTTCCTCTGGCACAGAAGGATGTGTGGTGTTAGTGCTTGGAGTCTGCACACGAGTACTTGTACACTGGTTTGAGCTTTCTCCTCTTGGCACATCTGCCAGCTTCATAATTGACTTGCACTGTTGGAACATTGTACCAAAGTTTGACTTAATGTAATTTAAATGTTATAGATTTGCCAATTACGTAGTTTGATGTTGGCTGATTCAGTTATAAGGCTCATAATGTTCTTGTTATTCTGCATTTAAAACACATTATTCATAATTTGTTGGGATTTAAAAGGACTAAATAGCCAGTAGATGGCACCAATAAATCCTGTTGTGAGACTTAGAATTGAAAAGTGTAGCTCTTGTCTTTTTCTCAAATGCATTTTGGAAATGAAAAAAACTAGACAAAACAGCATTATTGGCATAATTTATACTTTTTAGTTTACAGTAAGAGTTTATGAACAGAATGTTTTTCCAAAGTCAAGACTCTACTATGTAATTGAACACATAAGCTCGTGAGGAAGAACACGAAGATGTGTTGCAGAAATTTCCCAGTTATTTAGAAAATCCAGTCATTGGTAAGTGCCTTCTGAGTACTTCTGCAGTCTCATGGAGCTGTGCCAGCTTAAACCTTGTTTATAACACATTATCTTCCATAAAGCCTTTAAACTGTAACTCACCCACCTCAACTCACTGCAGCAATGAAGACTGGAGAAGGAATCATATCGAGAAAGCCAGAATGTTGATGCATTGCTGTGCATTTACTGCATTACTGGGTACTTGGAACCCGTGTCATGTTCCTCCCTGAACAAAGTATGTTATTTAGACTTTAGTCCTTCAAAATATTACAGCTGTGTGGGTTGTGGCACCCACACACAAGAAGATGTTGATTTCTTTGATGTAAGAAAGATCTCATCTTTCATTTGTCTGTAAATGACAACACCGTGCCTCCACAGCATTGTTTAATAAAACAGGGATTATGCTAATAGTATTTCATCCAAACAGGTTACCTCACCTAGCCTCGGATATTAAGCATGATGCAAACTAAACAGGAAATACACTCATAAAGAGTAAACTGTCCTAACAGTTTGAGGCCAAGGACACTTCATTCCTTGTGGACTTTTAGCAGCTGCCTTCACTCCTGATGAATCTGCAGCCTGTCTGCTTGGGTGACAGTAACAGTAGCAGCAACAGTGAGCATTTTTCTTGACAGAGCCCCTCTTATCTCATTGTTTCTGTGGCTGGAGTGGTACTTTAGACAATGTCACAAAGCTGGGGGAAAAGAAATCTGTGTTTCAGGTCATGAGTCATTTCTAATGGAAAACACTGATACAAACCAAGCACTCTGTTAGAGTGGACAGGCAAGGTATAGATGATTCCAACAGCAAAGCAGCAAGTCCTGGCTTAATGGGGTACATTGTAGCTTTGGGTTTTGCTCCCTCCAAAACATTGACCCATTAACTTGAGTTGAACTGTCCCTTTCAATACAATGTGCAATTATCAAAGCAGGAGTGACTTCACACACATTTCAAATGCTGTTCTTTAAGTTGGTAGTTCAAGATATTTATTGATACATGAGGATGCTAAATATACAAGAAAACAATCGTTTTGGAAGTTTATAGGCACCTTCTACAAGGTAATTCATGTCAGCCTGTTAAAGGCAAACTAATGAGTATCCACAGCGGTGTTTCAGGATATTGGTAATTATATCCATCCCATAACCAGCTAATGCATCATCTCTCCTCATCATAACAATCCTGTGCTGCAGGGATTTCCCAGGTTCTGATGAACTACCTAACAAATTACCTCGTATGAAAATACCCAGATCTGCCTGTAAGTACATCCTCCTAACACCTCCTCCCAGTGGGATTTCTGGAGTGGCAGATTCACTATTTTCAAAACTGTGAAGGAAGAAGTTCAGATAAGAAGCACAAATTTTTCATTATCATTGCTTCACAATTTCTTTAATAGCATTTCTTTTAAATCCTGTACAGTTACTGTTAATGTGTAAAAAATTAATTAGAAAGTGTCATGATCACTGTATCCATTCTTTACAAATACACCAGCAAGTCATTTCCTATCATTTTTTGGTCACTGTTTATGATAATGAAAACTTATTTTAATAATGGTTTTAATGCTCAGAAATAATGCTTTTCCTAAGCCTGTTTGCAGGTGCTCCTGAGCTATTATAAATGGAAGCATCATGCAGAATACTAAGGATGTTTTCAGCTGAGACATACAGTTTTGCCTGAGATCAATGCAGAATACAAAAATGAGTCATGCTTTAGATCTTACAGTAAGTATAACCACATAAGAACTCATTTCTCAGGTTAATAAAACCTGCTACACTCCAGGACTTGTGTCAGCATTAGTATTTTAAATTAGGATTTGCAAAACAGGGTTCTGGAAGCAATTATACCCTGTCCTAGGAGATAGTGCTGACCACTGTTAAGACTTCCAAATTATATAAACCTCATTTTCTTAGTCTTCTTCCATGTTGTTTCATCCTTGATGTTTAAGATCAACCATTGTATAACCAGTCAATGTCTGGAAATAAAGCCTTTCCATCCAGGGATTTGTAGTCAGATTACAGAGACAACAGTGTGAGTGTGAAAGCATCTCAAATACAAATTATGGAAGAAAAATAAAATCATAGAATTATAGAATGGTTTGGGTTGTAAGTGGATCTTAAAGATCATCCAGTTTCAGCTTCCCTGCTGTGGGCAGGGACATCTTCAACAAGACCAGGTTGCTTAGAGCCCCATCCAACCTGGCCTTGAACACCTGCAGGGATGGGGCAAATGGAACATGGAATATTGTCATACAAAAAAATTAAAATAGACAAATCCAGTAATGAATGAGATAAGAAAGGTTTTAGCATGTGTCAGTAGTAATCTCAGTAGGTCATCAACAGAAAAAAATGCTTCATTAGCAAGGGATTGAGTCTAATCATAAAAATGCATTTTTTTGATTACATCTAGTTAACATTCAAATTTGTCTTCCCACCTGGCATGCCAGAGTTTCAGTAATTCACAGATATCATCAACTATGACAACAGACAGTTTGAGACACAAAGAGGCACACAAGGGGCTAACCACTACTCTCTTATGTATTTTTACATTATTTTTGTACAAAGTGCACTGATTTCATGTTTGTGCCTTCATTTCCCTTCTTGGACTTTCTGACACATAACTGAGTGTGTTCAACTTGAAGGTGAAAGAGGAGGCCAAAAGCCAAAAATTAAAGCTTCAGATAGAGAAGGAAGGCCAGGAGCCAATGGGGGAGGGACAGAGGGGCAGGATTCTCCAAGGCATAGGGATGAGAAGCAGAAGAGGAAGGCCAGGGGGCTCTTTGCTTCTCTGAGAGGAGTGTACAGGAGGCTGGGTGAGAGTTTAATTGCTGGATGGGAATGGAAATTATAAAGCTCAGCTGTGGGTAATTGCTAAGGATCTTAAAAAGCATCCAAAATGGCAAAGCAAAGCAAAAATTTGGCATATAAGCAACAAGAAAAGGGGAACCTGAGATACCAGGTGAGATTTATGCTTCTCTGTGACACAGGAATCCTAGCCCACCCTTCTCAGAGCACTGGATCATAAAGGCCTGTGGTCTTGTTTTCCAAACAGAGAATATGGCAGAGAAGTATCCATAAAGCATTCCCTATTACAAAGAGAAAGTGAAAGGCACTCATGCCATCATCTCCTGGAGCCTAGAGACCTTCTGAGACAAAGAGACACTTAGGGTTCATGGGAAACTTCTCAGGCCTTCCTTGCCAACAGCAGCCTAATCATCATCGTTATCTTTGTCCTCAGAGGACCCAAACTGCCCTTGAATGAGATGTCCATGTTTCCTTCCATGGAGACACTCTTGTGCATGATGTGATGCCCTTGTCCTGCAACAGAACACAATTCAGAGCCTCCCAGTAGCAGAGGACAATGATGTAGGCATGGATAACTGTTCATGGTTATATTTAATTGTTTTACAAGTCTGACTCAGGGCTTTAATTTTAGTCCTGCACTGCAGTAAGTTGCATTTCTACCTGTGCTGGGCCATATGGGCATAAAAGACCACAGTGAGTCACTCTGTGCCACCAGTTGTCACCTCATGCACTGATGGTCCTTTACTCAAACTTTTAGGCAGTTTAAGAACCATCCAAAAGGTTCAATTTGGATCGTGGTATGCTGGAAGTACACATTCTCCTGGAACATTGCTTTTCATGGTTGCATTTAGGGCTAAGTTTGGAACTACATTCTATGTCTGGTCTAATTTCACAGTGGTATCATTCTGTAGAACTGATACTTTTGTGGTGAGAAGTGAGGAAAGGCAAAACAATCCCAGCGTAGTAGTAGAGGCCATGGGTCTGCTGAGCAGCTAGATGGAGAGGCTGATCATGGCTGGGAGCCACTCCAGACCCAAGGATACTGACAACATTTAAGGGAATAGGCCAACCAATCCGTGTAAAGAGGAGCATGGACATCCAGAGATGGAAACTCTGTTTACAGAGGTCAGAAAGAGAAAGAAATTCCATACCAAAGGTATTGTAATACACCTCCTGGGACCCTTTCAAAATGTCAGTAGAGCAAAATGGATAGACAAGTGAAAAACCAGTTTAACTCACCCAATTCAATTTCTGTTGGAAATGCAACTGGAATAATGTTACTAGGATTTGTCAGTCTGGCCCTTGGATTCATAAATCCTTCATAAATCCAATTGTACCGTCTCTTCTTTGTGCATCAGATATCACAACAGCTAGCGTAAGTACTTAGAAACTTCACTCCTCACCACTCAAGCAGTTATTTGCTCTTGAACAAAGGGGCTGAAATTAAATAACAGACAAAGACAGCATTTTTTTCTCTTCTCCTCTTCGCACTTGCATTATACTAACACATGCCTCATTATATTTTGCACCAAATTAATTCAACTTCCTTTGAAAAACGCAGGTGAAACTGTTTAAGCATGTGTTGTGGAGTAATTTATTCTAAAAACAGATACTAACAATTTTAATAGAAGACAAAGAACAAGTTCTGTTATCGTATCAAAAATTTTAATGTATTCATTGATTTACACAGATATAACTAGCAGAAGGACTTAATCCAATGGACTGACATTTCCATAATTTCATAATTTGTATGTTTCCCTCGTTCCATTCTCCTCTCTGTGCCTTTTCTGGCAAGATATACATGTTTCTGCATCTTTGCCAATTGCATTGTGTTTTTTCCTCAGCCACTAGCAAATACAAGGTTTCTATACTCCTGGGAGTAAAGTAAATAATTTAGCTAAGCTTTTGTTTGAGCTCTACAAGAGCTGTGGGAGTGAAACTGTTGAATGCCAGGACTGAGTTCTCAAATCTCTACCAATATGGAAAAAATCTAAAGTTGCTTTATATTCAGGTGCTCTAGCTGTGTCTGTTCAAGTGCTGGTTTTAACCTGTTTCTGAATTTGAAAGCAATAAAAAGGGAAGAAAATCAAACCTGCATTACTAGAGCTTTCTACTTTCATTTTAATTTGTGGTAAGGTAACATGGTTTCTTCTATATTGTGGACTATTGTAGAACAGCAGCAGCATAATCCATGTTGAATGAATGAAGCCAGAGGCTCACTAATGAACACAGAAAAGTAATTTTTTTTTATAAAAATATGTTTATAAAATATTGTCTAAAATTATAGAAATGTTATTTTTATGTTGTATAAAATTATGTAAACAAAACCATAGGAAAAAATACAAACCCACCGATTTTGGCCCACAGTTAAGTCACTTTATATCACAATGCCAATATAAAGTGTATAGAGTGTGCAAGCCATACTCACTTTAAAGTTTTTATGCTAACAAAGTAAACAATGTGGTATGCAATGGTCTTAGTAGTAGTGAAAATCAGTGTCTTTTGAATAAAAACCTACCTTTGCTGAGTGCAACCGAAATGGTCAGTTAATGGAAGGAGAAAGATGTCACATATCCCCACTGAGTTTTAAACTGCTATTTTAGATACATGGAAGAAAATCAGAGTAGAAAAAATTTATACTAAATTGCACTGGTGTAACTAAGCAAAGCTTAAACTTGTCTGTCACGTGAAGACAGAAATCATTATTTCTTTTGACCTCAAAGACTTCCAGCAGAGGTGGAAGGTGCTATTACTTTTGTAGGAGTACAACAGGCAGATTGAGAGCACTGTCAAGATATATTTTATTATATTACACATGTCAAAAAAGTGGTCACCTGGACTTGCTCAAGCAAATCTCCAACAGGTTCTTGAGAGCACAGAAATATATCTAAGAATGAGTGGCACTGACTGTTCAAGTATATGGGATAAACCCCACATGAATTTGAAGAGAAACAGTTCAAAGAACTGAGCAGACATAAATGTGGATATCCTGAGCTAATAAGGAAAGATAATAAATTTACAACTGAAGAGGTCCTGAACCAGCACAGTTTTATTGCAGAAGGAGCTGGTTGTTTTGCGCCTGTGTGTTCACCAGGAGTGAACATGCACATGTGCCGTGTGTGCAGCGCAGATGGTCTGGCACTAGGATCCAGGAGCAGGTATTAGAGCTAAGGGATTTGACAGCATAAATTCACCTTGTGATAAAAATGCATTTGTAACATGAAATACCAGCGAGGGCTTATTAGACAGAAATGAAAAATACCTATATGGTGAAGGCATAAGAAACTATTTCTCACCATGGATGCAAGTAATTAATACGTTGTAAGAAAAGACAGCATGCAGACAGATGAGCAGCAATGATGACAGCAATTTCATGCTGGGGGAAAAAAAAAAAGTATATATATACCAGTATATATTCTGAAAGTTATTCTGTTGTATAAATTGTCATAAAAGAATATCAGGCACAGACCAGGGACAGAAAATCCTTATCAGGTATGAAATCCCATCTAGAGCAGGAATGGGTATAAAGTTTTGGCCTCCACAATGATTTTAAACACTTTAGTTCATCTGAAAGATGGGTTTGAATCAGAAATATGAATAATAAATATCATTTGCATAGGACACTATACATGTACATTAATATTGAACTCCCTACATCCCAACAGTTCCCAGAGGTGATGATACTGATTGGGTGGAGTTGTGGCTGTTCACTGAATTAATGAGGACTAATTTTGCTCCTTGGCAGTTGTGATCATGAGCTTTAGTTTTGTCAGGCCCGTGCCTGAATTGGTAAAACTATGCTCTCAATAATACAACAATGTGTCTAATAATGTGCTGCAAAAAATATGTCATATTAATAGTCTGAATGAAGTGGAAAGAATGTTCTGGGAGGGGACTAATTTGAGGGCAAAGGAGATTCTACTGCATTGCAGAAAGGCTGGTTTAGGGACATGGACAGGCCACAACACCCAACTTTTTAGGTTCTTGCTCTTGAGTGAGGCAAATTGAACATTAAGCCACTTACTAAGTGTGACCTGGAAGGTTCTACCTGCCTTGCATGAACAAGCCCAGTATGTAATTTCCTGGTAAAACCAGATACAGATGAACATACATAATTTCATGCCTTCTTATTTGACAGCTGATAAAGAATAGGCTGCTGCTTAGCTGTGGTGCCTTTTCTTAAGCTGCTGTTTGACCGTGAGCAAACTGTTGTTTCTATCCATGCTGTAATACCCCAGACATATTTCCCTGTATCCAAACATGTGGGTGTTTTGCAGAGGTTAATGGAAATTAAATTAAAGCTGAATAATACTGATTATAATGTGGGAGTGTGCAAGCAAAGCTAATTAATACAACTGGCAGCACAGCTCAGTCCTGCCCTGTGACACCACTCTCTCTCTCTCTTTCTCTGTCAATCCCATTTTTTTCCTGAGCAGGTACCCACAGCAACCTAAAACTACATGTTTTATACAGTCTTGAATGGATAGATTTACAGCAGCATCCCACTTTTTGCACTCAGAACTTAAATGATATTCAATCCTCCAGAAAAAAATGAAAAGCTATTATATTCTCCCTTTTTCCTTTTTGCTTATGAACATCCTAGTTCTAGAATTACAATACTTGCTAGATTTTAGTGTTTGCTGAGTTTTTCTGTTCAAGGAGCTGTTGCAAATAAACTTGGATTTTATCTTGATTGAGTGACATATGTCAACAAATGTAATTTCTGGTGGACCAGCTCGCTTTTTATCTTATATTAATGATCCAGCCTTGCCATTAGTTTACCAAAGGGCAGAAGAATGGCTTTGAACTCTGGGTAGTCTGCACAGGCTACCTGAAGAAAAAATTTGTAAATCAGATTGAAGAATTTGAAAAGCAGAGGGTGATAACAAGACAGAATGAGATCTTGCATCCCTACATCTTAGAATACATCTTATTTATTGTTAGCACCTTTTCCACATGCTTCACTGAGCCAATCTGGAAAGGAGGCACCTGAGAAGGCACTGGTGCCATGAGGGATGCTTGGCCTGAGGACAATGGAGGTTTAGTTTTGAAACACTGCAGTGTATTGAGTTCTTCAAAATACTTGCCTCGCTATGAAATGAAGCGTACTGTGAACCCACTGTGTACACATTATTGTAGCTCATGTAGCACCTCCTAAGCATTAATTTTAGAAATGCCATCTCAGCACACACTCCGCAGAGGCACAAGAGGAATAGAGTCCATTAAATTTAAGCTTTGAGGGCTTTGCTTGCAACAAGACCCCCCCCTTAGTTGCTTCCTGCACCAACAAGGGCTCCACTTGCAAGGCACTGTCTGATCCCTGGTTTTGAAGCACCCTGTTTGTAGGGTTCCCATGGGCTGTTACATGCCTGACTGCTGGACTATGGCTTCCTTGTGTCCCTAAATCCTTTTTCTGTTTGGCACATCTGAAAGCCTTTGATACTATTCTTCCTTTTCCACAGGAAACCAACCAGTTGCTGTGTCAGCATCCTGGCCAGGAATCAAAGAGAACAAGCTACTTGTCAGGCAACACCCAGGGCATAGGCAATTGGGATGGGGATGATATTTGAGCAAGAGCCTTTCTGGTACTAAGGAAAAATATAATGAAAATATAGTGCAATTTTGGGGGAAAAAACAGTGCCATCTATAAAACTTAGGAGTTTATTTCTATGGCAGAGGTCAAACAACACTACAGCTACTTTTCCACCCCGTGTTCTCCAGTTCAGGCAGGAATAAGAGCATTTTTTAGCTATGTATTCTAGTTGCCTCATAGTCGCCTCATGGCATCTTACTAGAGAAAGTGTCTCAGATTCCCAGTGTCTTCCACTTCAGGCATGACAGCAACCACAAACTCTCCCATTTACAATTACAGAGGCACTACTGTATTTTGACCTCATAATCCTTCTTTGGCAAATACACCAATCTCTTATGGGGAATATATGTATTTCGCCTTCTTTCATATGACCAAACAGTCCATGAGCCACAACCTGAGGACATCAGATACAGAAATATTCTGATTCCATGAATAGCAGAGGTGGGAACCATTCATTATACCTTTGCACTCTTTGATCTCAGCTTTAAAAGCTAAACCAACCACAAACACAGGAATGTGAAATACAAGGAGTAATAGACAGACACTTTAAAAATTTTCTTTATTTTCATTTTCAAGTTTAAGGTCAATCTTCATTAATTTGCAGCTAAAATGAGAGTACAAAACTGTTCCCGTTAGTCTAGTTTGAATTTAGATGTATTTGCAAGTAAAACTAAGCCTGTTTTTTCAAATACCATTTCTGTGCACAAATTATATAGATCATTCTTTTCATAAGGCATGTAAAACAGATTTCAGTTCAAACATTAAAATATTGTACATTTGGGTATCAGAATTACAAACAGAAATTAAAGGTTCTCAAAAAAATGTGCCTGAACTGCCAAAGTACACACTAAAGACATTACAATGTACACATGCAGAGACATGCACAAATGAATATCTATGTGTATGAACATACCAGAAAGATCGAAAATACCTGTGTCCTGGTTTTTATGAAATCTCAGTCATTTAACTAACAAGAATGCATGTTTAATGCAGTACTCATATATTGCTTACACAATAATTATAGTTTCTTATTTATATCAGTACAAAATCATTTCAGTCACACAGTAAAATTGTGTGTCTTCTAGTCAATGTCCTACAATAATGCTGAAATGATGAAATACATTAAGGAATCATAAGGGAGAAGGTGAAGGAATAGTGCAAGATAAAGCTGTACTGAGTCTTTGAGAAGTTTAATTTGCTTCATGATGAATTGCTAACTGTAAATCCTCTCTCTTCGTTAAGACAATATCCTCTTTCTTTTGAGTGATTCCATTTCTCAAATAGTGGAAGAAGATGTATCAGAGGAAAATCCTATGAATACATTGTGTTGGAATTATGGAAACATGACAAAGTTCCTTTCTGTTTAAAACCTGAACTTAGATAAATCATAAGAACTCACCATCTGTTGGCAACTCATTCCAGCAGAAAGTGTGTTGTTTCAGTGTACCTGTAGAAATCTTCATGTGTAGCCAAGGGACATTGAACATATTATTTGGTGATAATGTCTTTTGGGGAAAATTAAATTTCAAAAATCCTGGCCTATAAGAAGACAGAGATGCCCATAGGTCCTTTATCTGAAAGTCCATGTCTTTTAACACAGATATTTTATTTTATGTCTTTGAGCCATTTATATTTGAAAGATGATGCTCAAAGAACAGACCCTGTAAATAAGACTCCTCATTCCTAAGAAGGCCACCTGGAGTGAAGATGTCCAGCTGATTCTTTGGGCTTACTTCTTCCGCTAAAACCAGCACAGGAATCTATTTTTAGGACTTTAAATTGTCTAAAGTGGTATAGACTAGATTCTGTCACCCTAATTATACAGAGTGGTATATTATTTTATAAACAAATTGGTTGTTTCTACTGGTGGTTATCTCTAGTAGAAGGAAAGTAAGCATAAGTATATCCCAATCTGTGTACAGAGGCAAGATCCACATCTCCACAACATGCTCTTAGTTTTATTAAGGTCATTGGAAGTTTGCACATCAAACACTAAGAAGCCTAGGACATAATGTAATTTCTTTTCAGCTACTGCCTAGTGAATAAGAACAGTAATGTATTACATGAGGAGTGTGTATAAAATTGCTTGTTACTAAACATGGCTTGTACCACAGAAGTTGAATCCAATCTTTGAATATCATAAAGTTAAGTTTCAACATTTAAACAGGTTTATGGGATCTTGGAGTAGCTCAGGAACGTTATCATGAGCAGTCCAGGGCAGGCAGCATTCACCACTGTGCAGCTGCCAGCCACCCTGATGGGGGATATGGTCAGCATGAGCAAGGTCTGTGCTCTTGCCCAGACAATTGTGTACTGAGGCCATCTCCTGCAAACCATCCTGTCACACAACATGCTTGGAATACAAGATTCAAGGGCTGCCTCTCTGATGGCTGCTGTCGTGAGCCAGGGCTGCTTCATGCCTATGGGCCATGCAGCTCACGGGCTTCCTTCTGTGGTGTGACCCAAGCCATGTGACACATCTGGTCAGCACATCATCACTAAATAATTTCTTAGCTAATAAATTATCTCACTGCCAGGACTCCTTCGTTCCTGCATCTACTCACTCTAATGTAGTATCCACCCAAGGCAACAATCTCTGAAACAGCTTCTCAGACAGAAAACCTTCCCTTTTACCTTCCTTCAAAATCCTGTTTACTCCTTAACGCATCAGCATCACTATTCACTTTCTGTAGCATTCTTGTATCATACAAATTTATGCAACACTCTCTCTGCCAGTAAACCCTTTTAGAATATGCTACGGTATGCAAAAGTCTGGCTCTGACTTTGGATTCCAGTTTGCCTTTTTGTTGGGGTAATTAATAAACAATTCCTATTGCATAGACTTGTTGTACAACAAGGAAAGTAACTCACACACCTATTATTAAAATGCAAGCTATTAAAATGATCCTAATATGGAATAAACTGGGGTTCAGTTCACAATCCTATTTATACTTGTTTGCATGTTTGTAAAAAGGACTTTTTACTATGCATACATGGCTTTTTTTTTCCAAATGCCATTTGTTTGTTATGAACAACTTTTGAATAGTTCTTTTAAATGGCCCTCTAAGGATACTCATATGTCTGATGGGGAGGGCAAATAAATTTACCACTTTTATCTTCATAAACATGCAAACTCACAGAGAATATATATTATTACTTCCATATTAAGAAGTAATATGTTGAATTAATTCCTAGACTTTACTACACTGAACATTTATGTTCCTATTAGATATATATTTATGATAATCATGGAGTACTGTGATACAGAATGCTCACAATGTATTAAATAAGTTCTGCACAGTGAATTAATTCTATCTTATCAAGGAAAGTTTCTTTTTTGAACTGGTATTAGAATATGGCTTTAAAAATTGTGGTTATTTTCATGTAATGTTAATGGTAACTTTTTTCCAAGTTAGCCTGGGCTTCAACATAATTAAAGGGGCATGTATGTAACAACCAAGTAGCCATAATTCTACTTCCCAGCTAAGACTAAGACCTTCAAGTAAGGCTGATCAATATGAAAGTTACTGTTTTTAAGACCAAAATTATGTCAATACAAACAATAAATTAAAACTAAGTAACTGAAAATTTAATATATAAAAAGGTTGCTGTATGATTTAACTATATATAACCAATATATATATCGTTGAAAAGAGATTTGGTGGAAGCCTAGCCTTTAGTCTCACTTTCTTGAGATGTCTGGGTTTGAGTTTTAAAAAACGTGAAAGCTTTAAATGAACTCTGTGGGTTTGAATGTGCACACTCAAAACCCTTTATGACTAAAAATGCAGATTCATTTGTTCCTTTCCTGGTTTTAATTGGGATGAGCTGTACTCCTTGTTATCCAGCCTCATCTTAATAGCAATGCAGAATAGGACATACACAAGGGATAACGTAGAAGTTAGTAAAAAAACAAATGTCATGAATTTCTGTGTATGTCTCTGTAGTGCCACTGCTTTAGACAAATGACATCTGAAGATCCTAAAGTGTTTGCAGCTGGTTTCCACAAGACCTGCTTCTGGAGGCACTCAGCAGCAGCTGCCTGCTGTATTCAACCTGGAACACCTGGAGATCTTCGTGTCTTCAGTGACTGACATTTAAAGTGCAGTGAAGCACTGTTAAGTCCATCCTCACCTGCAATTTTCTTCATTAATTGGCACAATTCTTTGTTTTTCTTCTGTCACTTTGTCTGATGCCTTTTGTAACATTAATGGTGACTTCTTGTGTGGACATTTTCTGTGTGTCCCATTTACTCTGTGAGGGTTTTAAATAATACAGTGAGTTCCACAATGACAACAGAAAGAGTAATTGATGATTACCCCCTAATTTACAAAAACAGTTCTTCTTAATAAGCAGAATGTCTCCAACATCCTTCACACATCCTTCTACTGTGATGCAGAGCAGCTTCCTCATTCAGAGTGGACACAAGCTTTTATACCTGCTACAAAGGCAGTGGATGTCAGTAGGCTTTGGATCAGCCTTCTTGACTATAATTTTCATCTCTGCATGTGTGTACTCTAAAAGCAGGGCAAATAAATCTGGTTTCAGTCCAGAAGTGAAAATTAGAGGTTCCTTTTGATGTCACTGTGAGCAGTGCATCACTAGCCTGAGACAGAATTTTCTGTACTTGATTTTTTGTTTCTGATGGGAAAATATGGTTTTAAAGTAACACTTACCACTGCCTGCATACAAGTCCCAAGCACAATATATATCTTTCAGAGCTTCATCAGGTTATTTTCAATATTCAAAAGAAGTCAGTCTGTCTGAGGCGTGCAAGTGCATCCCTAATTTAAATTTATACTTTTCCATCTCCCAGACTGTCTGCCTGTTGCCATAAGCAACGCACTATAATGCACAGTAAACTGGATAGGTCTAACAAAGTGCACCCAGATCCGGGCTGATAGAGACACACAGCTGAGTTAGGTGGGTTTGATTATTGCATTGCCAGTATTCCATGAGACTATTTTTCAGTGTAAGGAATGCCAGGTAAATTAGGCATTATTTACATGGTAAGAGTGCCAGGTAAAACAATGTCTGATAAAGTTCCATTGACATAAGTGGAAGGTACATATATATCGCAGAGCAACACCTGAAGTTAATTTGCCACTGTGTATTATTTCACATTTCTGCAGCCTGAATACACCTGCCCCTTTGCTATCTGCTCCCCCAGTGCTACTGTTCATGCAAGGACTTGCCAAAGACTATAATGAGAATCAAACCAGGTTACTGTCAGTCAAGGGCATAATATGGATACCACCTTTCTTGGGGGAGGTGCCTGACCATCCTTGTTATCTTCACTGGTATAGCACTCCTTTCTTCATCATCATCACCATCATCATCTTTTACTTCTAAGTTGTTTTGACATTACTGTCATGAGAGGGTACTAAATTTTTCTAGATATGGTCTGTGTCAAACCCTTTCTGTTTTGACTCCACAAGTTGTACCCTGTCACATAACCAAGTATCAAGGGATAAGGCAGATGGCTGCTTTAGAGCCTGATGCAGGAGAAAGTGAGAAACAGAGAGGTGATGTGATTTACTTCCTGCTAGCCCACAGGCCAACGGCACAACCCAAGTCTCCCAGGAGCCCCATGTGCTGCATTGCTGCATTGTATTCTACAGCATGTCGAGATAAAAGGAAAACTGTAGTCAATATGAATGTTCAGGTGAATAAAATGGGTACCTTTTGAGTTGCAGGGGATAATCACCTTTTCAGCTTGAGGCATCTAAACTTGGGATGTTCACATTATCTGCTCATCTTGTGGTTCCCTAAACAGTCAGTGGAGAAACAGAGATGCAGAATGGCAAACCAGAGCTGGAGCCGAAATTAGATACTACACTTTCTCTCTAGGAATATGTATTTCTTTTTTGACTATAATAAGTTTAGACAACTTAACTTCCTTTCTTATGCACCTGGATTAGACGTGGAGAATAATGTAAATGCTTTACTTATCATCAGAAATGTTCTTTGCACTGAGCTGCGACAGCACAGATACATGTTACTGAACATGTCTCAGATAAAAAATGCAGGAGGATATCTTCAAAGTCATGGGGCCTCCGGGCAGGAACGCACACTTCCCTGAGTACTACCATTACAGTCAACACTCGCTATTAATATGTTGTGGGAATTTGCCCATACTTCCTACTAAGTGCAATACAGAAGTAATTTTCCATTCAATTACAAAATTAGACAATTTTCTCAAACAGAGAGACAGGAACACACTGTAATTCTCAATTGTGGCCAAGTCTTTTTCAAATTGGATTAATAATTATGTAGTTCTGTTCGACCATATCCAACCTCACCAATTAATTTTTCTCTGTGGGCTAGTGGCTATGACAAGCATTTGGGTTTTTCATTTAGGGAAAACTGACGGCTCTAGATGTCATGCTGCTGTGAAATGTGTTCCTGTCCACCTGGAGGTGCAGTATCTCCTGAAAAGATACAACAGCATCTTTTATGTCACCTGGGAATATCTTTGTACTAGAGCAATACAGAAGATAATAATACAATGGAGGTATAAAATAAATAGACATGTACTGATGTGTTGTGTGTTAGCAAATGCAAGGTGAAGGTCCATCCAAACTCCCTTTTTCATTTGCTCGCACCCCTTGGTTTAAGGATGTGACTCCCAAGATGGGACAACTTCTTATGGGGTGGGTGTAGCAGTTCCACCACATGCTGTGCTGAGGCACCTTCTGTGGAAAACTGTCAAAAGACAAAGCTCAGTGAGGAGTGCAGTTGGCAGTAATTCAGCAGAAACAAACTATGTGCATGCCTGAGGAGCAGGGGCACCAGGGGAGCTTGTTTCATGCATGAGAGAGGCAAGAAACAAAGGATGGAATTGCATGGAGGTGTTGCAGTCATTGTCTGTTTAAAACAATGCAGCTAATAGGAATTAAGCCTAAGGAATGACCCAAATGGTGACCAAAACCTGAAATTTGCTTTAGTTTGAAAATACATATTCCTTTTCATATGCTAATGAAGTAAAACCTGTACATGCTTTTCATGTATATAAAGTGCTTCAAACTCCATTTAAGTGTGAAATTATGTCAACTGAAACTCTTTTCCCCCATCCTCAATGAAAACAATCTAAATATGACTTAACAGGGGAGGGAGGTCAGAGGAGACTCTACCTTTGTGTCCTGGGATGGTCAACAGGCTGTACTCTCTCCTGCCCCGTGGGGATGCCTGTCAGGTAAGCTTTATTCCACAGTAATTCTGTTGCTTATGCTTTCTGACATCAGTGCATTTATCAACAGCAGTTTGTGGACCTTATTCTGTCCAACAGGCAAGAAATTGCACTATTTGTGAATGTGGAGCCTGACTGAGTTTGCCCAGGCTTACAGCGCAATGCATTCCAGTTCTGCATCAGGGATTGCGGTTGTGACCAGACTTCCTGCGCCGCCACACTGCGCCTCTGGCACCTCACCAGACCTAGAGTGCCAGGCTGGTGGCTCTAAAATACTGCCTGTGAAGGTCTCCCAGGATCCTGGACAGGCAGATAATACTGAGTTAGAAAGGGAAGGCCCCCAGTCCTGCTACATCTGCAGACAACACGGAAAGCAAGGGGGGGTCTCCCTTCCCTAATTTTTTATGTGATAGAAGAATTGGTGTAGTCAGCAGGATTGCCATGGATAAACAGTTACAGAAGTATGAATGTGCTCCTTCCCAGGCAGGCAAGGAATGGGCCCAAAAATTCTGGAAAGACAAAGCAATTATTTGTGCAGTATTGGAGGCTCACTTATCTTGCACGCAAAAGGAAATGAAAGACTCCCTTCTCCCCTCAAATATATCCTATATAGAACACGCTGCTTTGCACTCAGAAAATGGACTATTAAAGTCATCACTGGCTTTTGAGAGGGAAATAAAAGAACCCAAAAACAACCTTATAACTGAGAAAGATCATTTTGAGATTCTGCTCGCTTCAGCAGAGCACAGGGAAAGACAATTATTGGAGAAATTAGTTAGGAAAAAACCATAGCAGAGTGAAACAAGATCTGAGAGAGGAAATAGAGGGCAGGAAAACAACTGAATTGTTACTATCTTTGGAAACCGAGCAGCTGCAGAAACAGTTACAGAAAGAAAAAGAGATAAAGCAAAAACTGGAAGAAAAGATAGAAATGATGCTTAAGAGGGCTGCCAATCCAGCCAGCATTGTAATCATAAGGAAACCAATTGTATCCCCTGGAGAATGGTGAAAAAGCTGAGGGAACAGTGGCCACTCAGCATTGTCTGCAGGAGACTGAATGCCAATATTGCACCTTTAACTATTGCTGTGCCAAATTTTGTGGAACTGGAAATGCAAATTCAGGGAGCATGCTATTCACGGATGGCAACCCTAGATGTAAAAGATATGCTGTTTATGATTCCACTGTAGGAACACCTCAAGGCTAAATTCATGCTCACCTGGAAGGGAGTGCAGTGTGCCTGTAACAGATTCCCACAGGAATATAAACATTCACCCATGACTGCACATTCTGTGATTGCCCAGCTTTTAGTCTCACTCTCCCCAGATGTGAAATTAGATGATATTGTAATAAGAGATGACTCCCCGGAAAAAGTAGGGGAAGCAGCAACAACAGCATGGCAAGCACTTGTCAATGTAGAAATTGAGATTCCCCCTGAGAAATGCCAAGGACCATGTAAAGGACTTTACCTGCTACATCTACAGACAACCCAGAAAACAAGGAAATCTCCCTTCCCCAAATTTTTACCTAATACCTCCTCATATGAGAAACCAAGGAAGCAGTAAACCAGCCTTAGGTTTTGATTTTCTTTAATCTGCAGCAGCTCAGCAGCTGCTATGCCAACAGGGCAGCAAGTGGAAACCTGTAAGAGACAGGTAGGTGGGTAGGCAGCTGTGACAGGAGAAGGCTGGTCTTTGGTATAGCCCCAAAACCTTGTTCTTACAATGTACACAACGCATAAGTGAGGGGGAAAAGGGGGGAGGATCTGATCCAAAGCTGACTGAAATTATTGAAAAGACACCCATTGACTTTTTCAAGCTTCATGTCCAGCTTTGAATGAACCAGGGTTCATGCAGTGCACATATTTTAAGCAGAACAGCAATTAAGGGAAAACATGTTCCCTTTTGGATAATTAATCTATCTAGTTTGTACAATACATGCCACAGCTGGACTGAGTTGGAAAGACATGAGCGTGGGGGCTTTCTTTAGGGTAGCAAATGTGTGTGTGTGTTACTCTGATTGACAAATAGAACATCAATTCTGTGTCCATTCAGGCATGAAGCATTCTCAGAGGTGCTCAGTTCAACCATGCCATGGCTGTAGTGCAGCCTGGCACCATTTTCTCCTATCTCAAGACATTAAATACAGTTTAACTGCAAAAAGAACAGCTGTCACAAAAGTAACTTAGCTCTGGTTGGAGCTAGTGCTGGGCATTAGGGAACGTAATTATACCCATACCTCTGTGGTCCTGAAGCCATTCTGTCTCTGTGTTGTAGCTCCCATGCCGTGGACCATGGGGTTTGCACACTGAGAGCCACAGTTGTTGTTCTTCTCGGCGTTCAGCATTCCAGCTGTGGCCGGTGCTGCAGATACACCCGTGTGAGCCAATTTCCCATCCTCCAGAGGACCTAGTAGGGACACATGGAATTGGGCAATTAATACTGAGGAGCAATTTGCAGCTGCCTCTGGCCCTGTGTTTTGCCACACTTTGTGATGGTGTCAGTGATGCAAGGTGTGGTACAGTTGCTCAGTGCGAGCACTCGACCTCCCTGTGTCATCTTGATCCTCACGCTTGACATCATTTGGCCTTTTTCCTATGGTCCACTGCTCTGTGAAACATTGGCTCAGAAATCTTGGAAAAACAGTCAGTGAGTGCAGCATATCACTAGATTTTTGTCACCTGCATGTCTCCATTGGCTTCTCTACACACACAGCTCCATGCATGACCGAGAATTGAACTTAAGACCCAGAGAAGGCTCCCTTAAATCTGTTCCAGTTCTGGGAAATGAAGGGGTTAGATGTGAGCGTGACAGATGAGACCAATATGGATGGAGAGGTTGCTCTCTTCATGGCCTTGCCTTGAATATTTTTTCATTTGTAGTTGAGAAATTTAGAAAAAAATTATTTCATGCTGTTTTGTCTATCAGCAATCAAATAAATGAGTGATTTGCTTTCTGCCCTAGCTGTGTTGATACACATGCATGGTACAACATGATGTTTGACAGCATAAATGAATTTTCTCATCTTACTGCATTAACAAAAGTCAGTTTTCATTTATGGTGAGTGCAGAGCACTCAACATCTGGTTGCAACACTGGGTCTGAGATCCAAATACAAGGAGTAAGTGGGATGCATGACTGTTGCTCTCAATTTAGTTTTTGTCAAAGCTTATTTATGAAGACCTTTATGTTAAAAGAGAAACAAAGAAGGCAAATTTACTAACCAGTAATGCAGGTATCAAACCTAGAAAAATTAAGGAGTCACAGACACTAAGTGAGAAAAAAGTATGTGGAAAACCAATGACAAACCATTGCTATTTGAAGTGACATTGTATAATCAAAACCTTCTGCCATTAATCAGGTAGGAATTCAAGTCCTGTGTTAAGGGTATTAAAAAGGAAGCAAAGTCCTGAATTCTTTTTCAGAAATCTATAAGAAAAGATGATTTGTCAGTAGAAGGCAACATTTGTCAGTATTATCTAGAAAGGCAATGACTGAATTCAATAAAGCTTCAACCAAATATTCAAAGCCTTGGTCTTGAAAACATATACAGATTTGTGAAATAAAAGGTCTTTAAGGTCTCTTCCGTCTCAAGCCTTTCTATGATTCTGTGAGTTAAGAAGTCTATATACAAACTAGTCACTGCATTTCCCTGAGCAGTCAGAAGATGGAGGCAGAGTTTTCCAAAAGAACTTTAACTTGTAGTGGTGGTGGTAACTAAAAATGCTGTCATGTCGTTTTTGATAGAAAAAAAATTGAGCTGAAGCTTGAAAATACTATATCATCATTTATTTTTTTAAAAATACTTCTGCCTTTGGAAACTGCCTTTTCTGCTAGATAGAAAAACTAATGTTGTTCTCCTAAGTTTAGATGCAACTTCAATAAGACAACAGTAAACTTCACTTCTCCTGCATCTTCCAAAATTCCACACCTAGTTATGTTTTAGGTCTTACCTCTTCCTATCACTCCACAGTGCCAGAGGAGAGGCAAAAAAAAAGGCTTGGTGCAGAGCAGTAAGTGGCACAGACTGATACCGTAGACAAAGCTGGGTGTCAGGAAGGGAGATGGAGAGGCAACGAGCCACCTGTGAGTCAGAGCTCTCGGCCAGGACTCCGCGGCTTCACCTTACGGTGGAGCTCTGAGAGCAAGCTTGAGCACAGCTTTCAACAGGCAAACTGCACTAGGAATTACACACTAATTCCATTAACTGAGTGTTTGACATTTCAAACATACAAATTATGAGTTTTTCTTTCTGTGGAGTCATCCTATGAAATTACTTTCCACCATGTGTCTCTTTGGCCATCTGGCCTCTGACTCAATTGTCTGGTGAAACAGCTGTCAGCTAAAAAGCCATTTTGTTATTAAGTACAATTGTTCATTTATCAGATTGTGTTGCATCTTTTGGTCTTGCATAGAACAATTTTTCTTTCATGAATCCATTTCTGGAGGCTGATGGAAAATCTCAGCCCTGAAAATAGTATATCTGGTTCATTTTTTTGTCTCTGTTAGTTTGCAGCCTGAGCATACTTGCTGCATCCTGCATTGCAGGGGTGTGACTTTTTTTGCAATACTTGTCAGAAATAAACCAGGTATCAGTATTTGAGCCTTCCACTATCACTACTGTATTTTCATATGGATGACCTGGTGGTCACCAATACTAGGCAAAAAGATTTCTTATTTTATCCTGTAGTATGTTTGCTATTCTGAAGTTAAGAAACTATTTTAGAATTCATTTTCCTGGGCAAATAGATGATTTAGAGAGTGGGCAACAATTTAAAGACTTTGGTGGCTTGCTCTTTATGTATGAGCACCAAGCAGAAGTTACAGTGAGAATGCATAAGCAATAGAATTAAGAGCATGAGATTTGTTTTGGCAATTCATAAAGCAACACCTATTTTATAGACTAGATACATAACACAAAATGATGATTGCAAAACAGAGATGATGTTAAAAAAGGATTAGGAACACATGGTTGCTTTTAAAATAGCAAATATTTTTGCATTGGTATTTAGGATTTGCCAGAGTACACAAAAAGGAAGAGTTAAGTCTTGTATGTACTAACTGGAATTTACAAGCCAGCAGGATGGCAATACTAAGGGTCTTGCCTCAGTGTTGTTCAAAACAAACTGCTGAGATATTTATGCCATCCTCACAGCAGGGGTTTGGTAAATAATCTCCTTGGTCTTTCACTCTAGAGCTTCAATTTACATCAGTGTTGTTAAATCACTGTAGACATTTAAATGAACGGGCTCAGTAAGGTTGTTTTCATTCTCGTCTTCTCTTTCATGGCACCCCTGCTAAAAGGCTGTGGGCCTCTTCAGGCCAGGAAAAACAGCAGATCCCATCTCAGTTCTCTGTCAAATACATATATTTTACTTTCAAGTGAAATGGCAAGGCTACAATATTGTCATGGCTCCGTTCCCAAAACCTGGGTTTCTGGGTGATTACTAAATGCCCACGAATGTGATGGTGAAGCTTCCCTCAGGAATGGCTGGGCAGTGTTTGGGGGACTGCCAGGCCACTCCGTCTGTGGGGAGGAATGGATGATGAGTGGCTGGTATTTCATTGTATGTAATCAGGTTTATTTGTAACAAACACACACGAGTTCTCTCTCAGTGACCACAGGAGAATACCCATGCAGCAGGTCCATTGCTCACAAATCCAAGTCTACCTTTCCAGCCCAAAGTGTGCCTAAAAGAACTTGTCCTCCCATGGCAATGTTTACCACCACCGTCCTCATCGTTTGCTGGGCTGCACAGGCACGCTGAGTCTTGCCTTTCTTACCAGGCCAATAAAAATCCTTTAGGCTGGAGTTTGACAAATGCTTTTTTTCAGTAGCATCAGGGGGAAAAAGGGTTATTTTAAACTAAAATTAATCCTAGACTTTATTCTTCCCCCGATGACGCAAGCAGTCAGACTGGCACAACTTGGGAGGTAGCACAGGAATCAGAACAAGCAGCTGAAAGCAGCTTAGGTTGGTGTGTTCTCCAAGAAAACAGAAAAAACCCAGTAGTTTTTAAATTTTGAATGAGTTTTTGTAAATTGTCAGAGAGCATCATCCCAATTTTGTAGTTTAGGAGATAGATATTTATAATTGCAGTCTGAAAAATTGCTCACAGACTTGCAAGCTTATGTCCATTCGAAATGCTAAATCACGTAGCTCTAAAAACCCCCCAAATTTACATGGGGAGGGAGCTGTCTAAGAAAGCTTCAAAAAGAATAATTTTAGCAAATAGGGTGTTCATCACAGAGAAGTCAATGAAAATGTAAAATATGGAATGAAAATTTAAGACATTAGACATGTATTTCTTATTTTATCTGTTTTCTTTTGTTATAATGACAACAATAATGATAACAAAACCAAGGATAAACATTGCATACATGCTGCTCTAGTTCTTCATACAGCATGGTTACTAAGAATTCAAATTATTCTTAATGACAGTATCTCATAGAGAGGAGAGGAATTTTTTACTCTTAAGTCTTTCCAACCAGGTTTTTGTATGAAGATTTTTGTATCACCTTTCTATAAAGATGACGTGAAAAGGGGAGAAGTCACACAATTAATTCAGTTTGTGAAAGTAAAACCGGTCTAAGAAGTCTAAAATTTATACCTTTGGAACTGACTACGAACAAACCAGTAGGGTTCAATTTTCTGGTTCAGCAACACCCTTTTTTATTTATCATGACTGTTATCTCATGCATAATGCATAAGATGCTGGTTCGGAAGATGCCTGCCTAAAAAGATGCTGCACTGTCAAGACGGACTCTGAGAAAACTCACAGTGAAGACAAATGAAAAGTGTTATCACCACATACAGGCTCTTCCAGAGGAAATAGGTGTTTGCAATCATCACTGAGTTTCTTGCATTCAATGCTACAGAGTGATAATTAAGTCCAGAAAACACTGAAATATCTGTTCTCTCTACCTGTTTTCCTGATTTGAAACTATATATTTTTGGGAAAGCCATGCATCTGCAGGCCTGAGGGCTGGTATGAGCTTCTGCTGCAAAAACAAGACATAGCATGGATCCAATAAAAAATGAATGGAGTGGACGCTGTGACAAAAGTCAGGTTTAAGTCATTTCCTCCAAAGCAGTAGCCTCAGAGACCAGGCCAGATGCTCAGGAAATATGCAATAGCTCTTTTACCTAACAAACAAGAATTTATAAACTTTCAGGCATAGCAGAGGGTGGGTTTGCGAGCTAGGGTGAACGATCCAGATTTACAGAGGGATGACCTGCTGCAGCAGGAAAATATCATCAGAAACAATGTTTTGTATCAGCAAATACAATTATGCAATAAATTCGCTGCCCAGACATTCAGAGAATCCAGAATGATTTCTCTGAACTCTAACGTGATATGAATTTTAGACAGCAAAGCAAAATACAACAAACATACTTGCACTTTCCACACATTCTGGAGATCTCTCCAGAGCTGTCTCCAGGCAGCAGGGCTGAGCCATGCTCAGGCACACCGCAGGTGTGGGGAGGCAGCCAGGAGCTCTGTGCCTTCCTCCCGACTTACAGGGGGATGCTTATTTGAAGTGAGCTCACCCTGAAGCGCAAACAACCTCTCAAGCTGCAAACCTTGATATCACTTGCATGGCCTAACTTCACAAGTACATGCAGATGCTAAATCTTTGCATATTGGTATATTTCAATTTCAAACTGTGATACAGAAGCACAGTATAGCTATCTTGTAAACAAATTTAACACTGTTGCAACCATGTCTGTGAAATAAAGGTGAATATAAAATTTATATTTATTCAAAATACGAAAGGTGTGCTGCAACACTCTTTAACGAATGTGTGATCGTTGCTAAGCTCCAGACAAATGATTCTACAAGGCAAATGGACTCCAGAAGCTGAATGAAAGGGAATTGGCCTGACCATCAAGGGAAGATACCAAAGGTAAACTTGAGGGAATTGTAATCATGGTGCTAGGCAAGGACTTAACTCTAGAAAGACAGCAGAGTGTAATGCATGAAGGTACAAGTTTTGATAACTGGAACAAGATAGAAGAACCGAATTTTCACTATATTGTGGAATAAGCATCAGCAACATTTTGGAAGACTTTGAAAGCTGACTACATCTTTTGCCTGGGAAAATAATAACACAGAATGAATTAAGCAACTAACCAGTGCCACATGATGTGCCAGAAACAGATCACTGCTTCCTCCAAAGTGAATAACACACAAATAGCAAAGCTCTGAAGTGCTTTACATAGTACTGGATTTTAGAAGGATAGAGTGGGGGTTTTTGCTTTTCCACATGCAAATATACAGGCTGTGTTTCAGTAAAGCCCATGAAAAATGCACATTAAAAATTGTATCCTCCACGCACAATAGCTTGTATCATGGGTCCAAATTATGGCCAATCAGCCTGTTTGCCAAAAGTGCTGGCTTTTGGCTCAGTTCCTGGCTGACCCTTTCCTTAAAATGACATGACAGAAGTTCTCCTTACAGGAGAGCATGGTGTGAGATGGAAAACAAGCAGCAGGCTGCTGGCTCTCTCTCAGTCATCCTTCCCACAGTGGTACCCACCCTGTTCTAACCAGGGGCTTAGAGCTGTAGGGGTTCACATGTTCTTTCCCTCTCCCTTACCTGGGCTTTCCTTCTCCTTTGGGATGTGGTAACAAGACATCTCTCATTATGATTTAGACTAATTTCCAATGTAGACATGGAAAGCATTACTATGATTCTTATTACCTAGATGATCACACATAGAATTTTAAGATGAGTAAATTGCATCATTTCAATTAATCACACTGAGGAGCAGCAAAAATATTTAGGCAGACTAAATATAAATCCTCATGAAAAGCATTTAAAGGTACATGGAACGTGAGCTGAAATGACTCTTCAGTTTTGCTCACCAAGATTCAACAGCTGGAAATTGAAGCTAAACGTTCCAGGTAGTACATCGCACATTTATTTTAACAGTGATTAACTACTGGGATAATTTACAAAGGCTTAGGCAAAATGTCAGCCACTGGAAAGCTGTAAATTCAGTCTCAATGTCCCAAAGGCATGCTCCTTGTGGGAATTAACTCAGGAAAGTTCAGTGGGCTGTATGGCCAGGTGGCATTCCCAGCCTTACAGTCCATAAATACACAGAAGGATACTGCTGACTTAACCGGTTCACTGTGTGACTATGCTCATAAAGTGCTTTGGCTTTAACGTATCTGTATGCATGTGAAGAACTCATCGCTCATGTTCAGTGTTCACCCTAAAATGAAGGCAGTAACTGCATTAAAACTGAATGCCATCAGCCATCAACAATCTTCTAGATAAATCCACTGCATTTTTCCCATCTTTTCCACACACAGTGTAAGCATCCAGAAAGCACTCAGGCATCAGCATTGTGCAAATGTCAGATATTCATGCTTTTAGTACTGCAAGTGCTTGAAGCAATTCTGATGGCCTACTTGGGAAATAGTAGCAGTTTACAAAAATGAAAATTGCAACATGAGAACAATATCCAGACAAAATGTACAGAGACAGAAACACAACTATATACATTGTTAGGAAACTGGTAAAAAACCCTGCAATCAAAATATTTCAGTCAGTCAATAACGAATGGGCTGGTTATTTTTCTCTTCAGTAGCTAGCATGCATCTGAACCAGCTAGCCGGAATCCCTGGTCTCCCAGAAGGAATGAGGCTCAACATTGCTTCATTTTAATCAGCTGCTTAAAATGTTAGGCTCAGTTAAGCAAACAGCAATGCAGAGGGGCTCAGTGGCCTCAGGAAAATCTTAAAATGCAAAGTCCTGCCTCGCAGCCTTCGGTTGCCCATGCTAATTGGTAAAACAGCACTCTTTCATCTCCCTCTTTCACTTACTTTTAACCTGCATTTTTCCTAAACAGAACAGAAAAGGCATTGTGACAGTCTAGGGAAGCAGACTGGTATTTTATGTTCTGATGTATTAATCAGAAAATAAAACTGCATTATTGCATTATTTCTTTGCGTACAGCAAAGGACCAAGCCACTTGTTTCATGTGAGACAACTGCTGAAAAATGTACGCACACACCCAGAGAAATCTGGTTGTGTACTCCAGAAAAGAGGGCTCCTTGGTGCAGGCCAAACAGAAAACCTTACAATAGACTGCTGGCTTTGATAATCCAGTTTCTGAGTCTTAACTATTACAGCTTTGATTTAAGATAAAACCCAACTTTCAAGCCCAGATTTCTTTTAACTGCAATCTGTTTTAAACTGCAGGAACATCTGAGGAAAAAAAGGTGGAACCAGCAGTATCATTTCAGTTTCTATGAAGAGATATATTTCTAGAACTGACTACAGTTAAAGAAAAGAGAGATTTCTGTCACTTCAATGCTGGATTACTGCAACACATGCTTAAGGTGGAAATTGTGGAAATTTTGGAAATTTTAATCAGTGAACAATGAGGTAAACTGCACTCCGAACTGTGTTTCCTGTATGCAATACATTGCACTTCTGCTTTGAGATTGGCAAGAGACTTTGCTTGAAGTTAATTCAATTTTTAACTGTTTGCTGTAAATCCTACATTCCTAAACTGGAAAATACAGAATTAGAACTGCTGGAAAGTGTAAATTCCCAAGAAAAAGAAAAAACCAATTTTTAAATGTCCTGAATCAGGATATAAAGGCTGGGGTGGGGGGGAGAGTGCTATTCCCACAAGAAGAGTAATTTTGCAGAGCACTCTCCTTCTCAGCATCTTGCAGGCAGGATCTGCCACTGACAAAACCACCACTCAGGTTTCCTGCTCAAACCCTTTCAGACACTCTCCCTCTCTCACCATCCCTCCTCCCCACCACCTGCTGCAGAGACAGAGTGTAAAACCTCTTCCTTTAGTTAATGACAGACCTTTGGCTCTCATTAACTAAGAATATTTTTGCCTTTAAAGATTTCAATGGTGCAAAAAGAGTTTTTTCCACAGGGAAATAATTTGGAGAGACGGTTCCAATTCATCTCTCCTGCAAATCATCTCCATTGATGCTCAACAGCCTTTCTGCTTTCTGGTACTGTGACAGCTGGGAAAGCCTTTAATGTAATTCAAGTGTTCCTGTACATGACATTTTTAGTGAATTTACTTTATCAGTTGGTAAATTATTATACTTGGGTAAACTGTGGATGCTCAGTCCACCAGCAGGTCTGCTTTAGACTGCAGGAGGGGTTTATCAAGACTGTTGGCCACTAACTAAATGGATACTAATCAAAGTCTGAGAGGTTTTGTGGAAAGGTTATCATAGCTTGGGTTGGCTGACATTACAACTTTTACAGTGTTTTGAGAAAGTGCCAGAGGCAGAGAGTACAATGAAGAGGCTTCTGGGGAAGGAGGAGGCATCTGGAGAGCTGTGTCCAGCCCCTGCCCTCCCCTCCTGTCACAGGGGTGAGAGGTGGCTGCTCCTGTTGGAGTCCAGAATGCAGAGAATATCGCTCTGCCTGTTTTTAAGTATAAAACCCCCCACACCAGCATTTCTGACCTTTGTCCATGGAGAAATCTATATACTCTCAGGGAAGAATTAAAATTTACACTGGTGTGAACTAGGTGATGGGATATTATGTGAGGTTGTCACAGGGTGAAAAATCTAGACTTTTTAGGTTGGTTAATATAGTAAATAGATAAAAGCAAAAAACTTCAAGATGGAGGATAATTGTTGTCTTTTAGATCTGCTTCTTCTTCTTCTAATACTCCACATTCTGCGGTAGAGGTAGTTTGGAATGATTGGATGAAAAAAACCTGCAATTCCGGTGAACGTGGTGAATTATTGAGCATTGGTAGAAAAAAGAAAATATCGTTTGGTTTAAGTTTTAATTGGATAATTTACCTTTAAAAGAGTGTGTTATCAAGATAAAGTGGCCATTCTTGGCATTCCCTGCTCTGTGCTATGTCTAATGCCCGGCTATGGGCACATCTCTGATAAGACTTAATAAACAACTGTCTGCAAGCTAAGAAGACGGAAGGTCTTATTTTTTTTACGGCGCCTAGCAAAAGATATTAAAATTCCCTCATCAGGGAAATAATAATTGAGGCACAAAACCTAACAGCTCTGACCCAAGACATGAGGACTGGTCAGAAGGCTTCATGCAGTATCTGAACCACCTACTCTCAAACAAGACTGAAGTTTTTCCGGCAATTGAGTCTGATACATCTCACAGAATAGCAAGCTGAAGTGTCATCATAGGAGAAAATTTCTCATCTCTCAATTATCTTTGACACTTTTACTTAAGTTCTGCTAGCTATGGATGCATCATTTTTTTATGGAAGTGGATATTTATTAAAAACCAGTTAATTTAAAAACACTTCCAGAGGTGGTGGGGTAGATTGCATAGTATGATCCAGTGGGCCAAATAAGTATCAGTGCCATTTTTTAACTGAAATGTGAAATTAAACCACTATTGCACTATCAAATGATAGCAAAGGTGAAAATGTATGGAATGGAAGAATTAACAGCTAGGGTTGGGCTGAAAAATATGGTCATTACAAAAAGTTGTATTTATCATCTGAGTCTGATTTTTCCAATAACTTCAGTGCTCTCTTGTGGTGCAATAAATGCTGGTTTAGGCTAATACTGTAATCCTTGATCGGCTTCTATGCTGAACAAACCCCAAGTATATGATGTACTGGTTTTGCATGGCCTGGTTTTTGGTAGCAGGGGGGCCATAGAGGTGGCTTTCTGTAATAACCTGCTGGAAGCTTCCTCCATGTTTGACAGAGCCAATCCCTAGTGGTTTCAAAGATGGACAAGCTGCTGGCCAAGGCTGGGCCAGTTAGAAATGGTGCTAATGCCTCTGTGATAACAGATTTCAGAAGAAATCAAAACAAAGGTTGTAGCACAGTTGTGATTTTCCTGCCAGAGAAGGGTAGAGTGAGAATATGTGAGAGGAACAACTCTGCAGACACCAAGGTCAGTGGAGAAGGAGGGAAAGGAGGTGCTCCAGGCACCAGAACCGAGATTCCTCTGCAGGCCATGGTGAGGCAGCTGTGCCCTCGCAGCCCGTTGAGGTCCAAAGGGATGCAGAGATCCACCTGCACCTGTGGATGAGACCCACACTGGAGTGGGTGGATGCCTGAGAGGAGGCTGTGACCCCATGGGAAGCCCGTGGAGAGAGGGGCCCTGCTCCCATGCTGGAGCAGCCTGTCCTTGAAGGCCTGCACCCTGCGGAAGAGTGACCCACACTGCAGCAGTTTTGGGAGGACTTTGCCTATGGGATGGACTCACATTGCAGCAGCTCTCAGGGAGCTGTTGCTCATGAGATGGACTCACATTGGAGAACTCCATGGAGAACTGTCTCCTGTGGGAGGGACCCCACAGTGCAGCAGGGGAATGACTCTTCTCCCTGAGCAGCAGGAGAAGTCTCGGGTGATGAACTGACCATAACCCCCATTCCCTGCCTCCTTGAAGAACTGGGAAGGAGGGAGAAGTGGGGAGAAGGTGTTTTTAAGGGCTTATTTTACTTCTCATTTTCCTGCTCTGATTTTGTTAGTGTAGTAAATTCTCTTCATATCAGTAAGTTGAGCCTGTTTTGCCCGTGATGGTATTTAATGAGTGATCTTTCTCCCAGTTTTTATCTCAACCCATGAACCCTTTGTTAAATTTTCTCTCCTCTGTCCAGCTGTGGAGGGGAGTGAGTGAGTGGCTTTAGTAGGTATCTGGCTTCTGGCCCAGGTCAACCCACAACAATGTGTTGAATGGGAAATGGCAATGTTGAGTGGTTTTAGGTCAGTGGATTGACAACCATCATTTAGTAAGAGATTACTTATTTATTGCTATAATTTTCTTCTGTTGCTACCTGGAGTTCTTTATAATTCCCTGATCCATTGACTGATGCAGAAATATAATTTTTGATGGCAAAATTAACTCTATTTCCATTTCTAAGGGAGACATACCGCTGGGTGGTACATCAGTGTTAATTCCCTTCTGTCCTGCAACACCTTCCACCCCTCTCCTCCAGATATGCTGTGAAAAGTTTGACTAGAAGTTCCTAAAGCATATAGGAACAGTTAATTCTTCTGAAGCAGCTTCTCACGGAAACCAACCCTGTACCCTGCTCCCTGCTACAGAACATCCCCATGCAAACACGATACATTATTACACCCAAGGTCTGGGCTAAGATGGAAAGGGAATTGCTGCAATATGTCTACAGTCAGGAAGAGCTGCATTTATTCACTTTTACTGTAATTCTGAACAGTAATAAGGCTATTTCCTGAAAATACCACATCAGAATCACTGTTCTAGTTGTTTGTTAAACATACAAGATTTCGAAACAATCCATTAATAAAAGAACATAAGAGCGTAAGAGCACAAAGAGATCCTGATATACCCGTGTAATGCACTGATCCCTCTTTTCCTCTTGACCTAAAACAGATGGTTTATTAAATATTTCTCTGCAGTCCAGTTAACGAAAAACACTCTGCTGCACCGGGTTGTTCATTTACAACCTGATGCTTGCTTGTTTATTTCTGTGAAGCTCTTAACTTTGCGTACACCGGGTAAGCGCGGGAGCGGATGACGGCAGAGCGGCCCGAGGCTGCAGCAGTCCCTGTTGTCACGGCAACTGCTGCTCGCACAGCCCGGCCCGGGGCTGCGGCTGCTCGCAGTCCCCTGCCGCAAACCATGCCAAACTGACTGGCCAAAGCTTCTCCATGAAAGGTTACCTCTGAAACGCCGCATTTTGCATACTGAGTCTTGACCAGAGCCTAGCTGCAAACAGGAGCCTGGGCCACAAAACTTCCCGGAGTTGTCAGCGACCAGAAAACAGTGGAGCAGCAGCATGAGCCGGGCATTTAGCCCCAGAGAGCAGAGCAAGAATCGTTCATAAACATCCAAGTGTATTGGGGCAATTATGCAAGATAAACTGTTAGCCAGCCAGTGGCTAGACAGTGATACAATTTCTCCTGTATTCCTCTGATTTTCTCTGTTTATTTTACAAGGGACTCGATTGTCCTCCCATTTCGTAGCTGTTTTGCAAATGTCTTCACTAGGGCTTGAACTGATCCTAAATTGCAGGTTTCATTCCTGGCAGACCACTTACTGCAGTTATGTTTGCTGATGCCATGTACATCACACAAGTCCATGTGGAATACAGATATTATTTTCTTTAATATGCTTCAAGAAAAAATTACTTCACTAAAGAAAAAGTGTAAAGTGCAAAGAATAAAAAGCATTTCTTTAGCTGATACTGTGAGACACATAATGATAAAAAATCAACAAATGTTCTACTAGTTGAGAAACCAAACAAGTCGGTCCTGAGGAAATCAGTATTCAACTTTTCACCTCTGATACAAGAGAATTATTTTTTATTTGGTTGCTACATAATTTAAAAATTAATTACTTTTACTTGCATTTCAGTAACAATCCCCATTAAAGACTGGGCTCTTACTGTGCTGATTGCTGTGGGAAAACAGTAAGGAGAAATTCTGTCCTAAGGCATTTGCAGCCCCTGGAGTAAATTAATTGTAGAGTCTCTCTGACCACAAGGCAACATGCCATATCCACTCTGAGGCACTTCAGGTATAATAATAAAGAAAAAATAATTGAATACAGCAGCTAACAGTGAAAATAGAAAGAACAAGAAATAAGATGGCTTTAAAACTGCTTTGAAACAAACAAAATTCATTTCTGTTAGAGTTGATATTGCGTGTGTTTATAGAGCACTTTTACAGTCCTGGTTCTGGTAAAATTGTAAATTGTACATCTTAAATTACTAGGCTATACATATACATGTACATATACATATACATATGCATATACCTTTCAGCAAGTCATCCCCATATAACATAACAGGTCGTGCAAACGTGTTCCAAAATACTTGGCAGTTTTTGTGTGCTTTTTCCGAATTCAACCTTTTCCCCATGGTTTGCTTGTAACCCGTGGTGACTGCCCTGGGGACTCATCTGTACCCACAGATTATTACTTCCTCAGAAAGTCATTACTCTGCTAACACTTCCACTTAGCTGAATCAGACCCTCTAAAGAGAAAGCAATTTGTGCAAAGAGTTGCAAGGATCAAGGAATGGTTACCAGGCAGAAATGTAGTCTATTATTTTCCCCAGCTGTAGCCTACGCAGTAGCTCAGTCCTGTGGAAAGTTCTTTGCTCACATAACCATGGATGTTCTTCCAAGAAATTGCTTTATTGTAGGGGTTTACTGTGACTCTTTCTTTTTTTTCTCCCTCACAGAAGCCACTCGCTCTGTGATAAGTATGTACACTTATCTTCCAGAAAATGTCTTTCAATCCCACCAGCTCCAGTGCTTCATTAAGTTCTTTATTACTTTTCTATTCCTCTTCATCCATATCAAGTTACCCTGTTCCTCATTGCCAAAGCCTCAGCAGTGTACTGCAACAAGTTACAACCACCTATATTTGTGGTTGTTGGTGACTTCTCGTTACCTAAGTCACTTCTCATGAACCTAGGACCATCTCTCATATTTTAGCTATGTTATAGCAACTAATACTCTCCTATATGTCTTCCTGTAAAAGATAGGGAGATTACAATACACTTTATAAAAATGGATGTAAAAAATCAAGTATGGAAATTAACAAACAGGCTAAGAAATCAATTGAAATTGGAAAAATTGAAAAGCAAATGAGAAAATGAAAAATCCTCAATACTTCCCTTTTAATTTAATAATATTTTAGCTTCCAAAATGCTTTGGTAAAGGTACAAACATTTGGCTATAGAAATACATATAGTTCCAATGAGAGCAGGCACAGAAAACTAAATGTACTGGCTGAAAAAAGAGAAGGATGTGATGAAATTTGTGGTGGTATGAGATTACTAAGATTAATATATGGTAGTTACTAACCCTTTCCTCATTGATGCACTCTCTGATCCTGTATACACGACATTCTTTCATTCCTGAGTAATTTACCCCTCTTTACCTTTTGATGTCCAGTTCTGTTGTTTTTTCTACTTAACTGAGACATGTTGACAATCACAACCACCTCTTACTGCTTTCATCTTTTCCCAAAATATTTCTTTCATTCCATCTCTGCTTCTTTCTCTTCACAGAATTTCACCAATTTATTCCAAGTGAAAAACGACAAAGAACAACTTCATCCTCTTTCCCCTTCCTCATTTGGCTGGTGCCCCCTTCCCTAGCTGCCTCCTCCCTTTCTGTGTCCCAATTACAGAGTCTTCCTACCTTGACTTACGTCAATGTCATCTCTCATTTCCCCATCTCTCCCATCCTGCCCTTGTCCCCTCCCTCACTCTTCCTTTTTGTCTCTCACTCTTAGGCAGTTTTCAGTTCTCACAATAAAGGCATGTTTTCCTCTTCATGTCTTAAAGCCATACTTGACCTCATTTGCCCCTCCAATTTCTCCTTCCTCTCCCTTTCATCTGTAAATTCACTTAAAGTGCTGTTTCTAGTCCCTGGAGTATCTCTCCTTATCCCTATTTCTTCCCTACCCCAAACCCTACCCTACAGCAGCTCTCCATTAAGTACTTTATGACTTTTGAGGCACTAATTGGGAGAAGTGTGTGTTCCTCAGGTTCCTTAAACTGCTGCCATCATAGCTCTGTTGAAGAGTGAATCTTGCCCTAACTGAAGTCCTACTCATCATTTTTGCTCCTGCTCTGTACTTTCCTCATCGCCTTCTATCTAATCTCTTCTGCAAGGTTTTAATGTAAAGCTTTTCATGCCCTAATCAGCCCCTGGTGGTCTTGAGTGTTTTTCTCCTCTCCTTATCTCTGGTATTCTCATCTCTAAACACAAATTAAATTATCACATACTTCTAGGAAGAATACTTACTGATCTACCTCTTTATTACCTCCTATTCAGTGTCAGATCTTGGACTGTCTGGCTTCTGTTTATAGCCTCTGTCTAGCTTTCACTGCTGGAGACAACACTGCTACCTGTCATTCAAACTTACTGGTCATCATCATCTTGAACCTCTTTAACTTCCTTATCTAATCTTCTTTATATGATATTTCACAGACTCACCCATTCACCTTCAAACGATCATCATTTCCCATGTGACTTTCAGAGTCTTTCTTCAGCCTTCAGGAGTACAACATGGACCCTTTGTGACTTCTCCCTCCGTGTCGTATTTCAGTCAGCAGAGAGTCATGATCTCCCTATTCCAGCTGGCCTGTGATGCCCACCTTTGTGAATTTTCACTCCTGCACTTCCATCATTTCTTCCTGGCACTTTGTTACTTTCTACAAAAGTCTGTAAAGCTACTTCTTTTCATCTGAAGCTGCCTATAGGCATTTACTGCTTTATATGGAAATTTTAATCTATTCTGGGCAGTAACCAGTTGTACGATGTGTAGCACAATGAATTTCTGGACCTAGGCTGAGATTTCTAGATACCGCTGCAATACACAATAATTCTTGAAACATTTTAAACTGCACATCAGATCAGAGCTCCTCAACCCCTCTCCCATATTTGTCTCTTCTGTAACACCTCAGGTGCACAGCTAAGGATGTAGCATACTGACAAGAACTGGGAAATTAAAACTTGCAGGTCTGCTCTTGTGCAGCCCACCCTCTGGTCAGCTTTCTGTATATCAGAAGGCATCAGAGGTAGTGTGGAAGAAAGCTGCCTCTTCCCTAACCTCAACCTATTTCCTAATTTACTTGTCTTGCAAAAGAAAAAGCCATATACTCCACAGGAATAGCCTCAAAGACCAAGTTCTCTTCCCTTCTGGTAACATTTTTCCACAGTGACGGCGCCTATGTGCTCTCGCTCATAGCCGAGCACCGCCGTGAGCGGGTCTGGAGAGCCCGAACCAGCTCTGGTAGCTCCCGGCGGGGCTGCTCTCGGCGGGGCTGCTCTCCGCGCTGCCCGGCCCCGGCTCCGCCCTGTTCCCCCGGGGCTGCTCTCGGCGGGGCTGCTCTCCGCGCTGCCCGATCCCGGCTCTGCCCTGTTCCCCCGGGGCTGCTCTCGGCGGGCTGCTCTCCGCGCTGCCCGATCCCGGCTCTGCCCGGTTCCCCCGGGGCCGCTCCTGGCGCTGCCCGGTCCCGGGGGCCCGCTCTCGGCGGGGCTGGCCGGCCAGGGCAGACGCTCCGAGAGCTCCGAGCCGCCGCGGCTTCAGCGCAGACTTGGGCGCCTGCATCTCTCGGGGAAACCGGAGTGGCGGAATACGTTCTCCTCACAGCAGGAAAACGGGTGGATCGGCGCACACCCCGCTCCATGCACGCACACCGTGTGTGGGTAGGTGTCTATACAGCTTGTGTAGGTACACATACAGCGTGTGTAGGTGCACACACAGCGTGTGTAGGGGCACGTACAGTGTGTGTAGGTACACATACAGCGTGTGTAGGTGCACGTACAGTGTGTGTAGGTACACATACAGCGTGTGTAGGTGCACGTACAGTGTGTGTAGGTGCACATACAGCTTGTGTAGGTGCACGTACAGCGTGTGTAGGTACACACACAGCGTGTGTAGGTGCACGTACAGCGTGTGTAGGTACACATACAGCGTGTGTAGGTGCACGTACAGCGTGTGTAGGTACACACACAGCGTGTGTAGGTGCACGCACAGCGTGTGTCGCAGCCGCTCCCCTCCCCGCAGTGCCCGCTCGCCTCTCCCGCACTCACCGGGGCGCGGGCCGCCCTGCTCCCGGCCGGGGCCCTCGCCGCTGCCGCCCTCCTGCGGCGGGCTCTCGGAGTCCGTGTTGGTCAGCCAGGTGGACTCGGTCTCCCGCGTCCAGCTCTCGTAGTAGCGGGGCTCGACAGCGTCGGCCCGGCTGCCCCCGCAGCCCATGGCGATGCCCCGCTCACGGCCGCCGCCGCCGCTCGGGCACCATCGCCCCGCCGGGCACGGCCGCCCCGCCGGTCCCGCTCACGCCCTCAGCCCCATCCCCGCTCGTCCAGCTCTCCCCGGCTCCGCTCGCCCTTCTACCTCTTCTCCCCGGCTTTATTATCTCCGCTGTCCCCCCCACCCCTGGCTGTCCCCTCCCCTTCTCCTCCGGCAGCCCTCTTCCCTCCCCTCCTGCTTCTCTCCGCTCTCCCACCCCACCGCCTCCCGGCTCGTCCCCGATCTTTCCCCATCCGCGGGTGTCTCCCAAAGCGGGGACTGTTGCCTCCGCCGCGGCTCTGGCTCTGCCCTGCCGAGCCCCTCCGCTGCCCGCGGCCGGCGGCAGACACGCCGCGGGCGGGCAGGAGCTCTCTCCTCCCGGGTTAGGATCTGGACGGACAGAATTTACACGTACATGCCAGCGTGCCACAGCTAGCACGGCACAGCAGTCCCTCCGGCCTGGTCTTGCACCCAGCTCGTGTGCCCTGACTGGGTCTTGCGCTCCGTTCCGCTAAGGTATCTGTCCCTTCCCTATTTTAGCCGGGAGAGCCTTGCTCCCACCTTCGGCGTTGAAGTTTGCTGCTGTATAATTGGGAACTGAAGGTGCAGTATCAAGTGCTCAACTCCAGAGATACTTCTACTCTTTCCTCTTGAATATTTACTTTGGGAAACAACCAAGAACATGGGACTCCTGCAAAACAGACTATAATTTAAGATTATGCTTGGGTAATGTAAGTGACAGATTCTGCACTGAGTCGTATTGATGGTGGTTGCAGTTTGTACTGCAATAGCTGCTTCACAAGGTCCCTGCAGGGTTGGAGCTAGCCCCATGAACACTAGGCACTGTGGGATCATATCATGAGGGGGAGACTTTATCCCTGGTAAATGTTTCTCTCCCGGAATAATTTTGCAGTAGAGCAGCAGGAATGACTCTTTCCTCTCGGAGAACTTAGAGAGCAATGCAGAAGTTGTGTTCTGCACTTCATGCCATTACACAGCATGGCTGTTGGCTAAAAAGGATATATCCATTTAGAAATCCAAAATCAAGCTGTCCACTGTTATGGGAGCTGCAAGTAGGAACACAGACTCTCTGGAGTAAAAACTCTTGTCCCTAAAGGCTGGCTCAAGAGGATCCCATAGGCCTTAGCTTTGCATCCCAGGTGGTAGGTCCTGTGTTCTCGTTCCGAAGGGATTCAGATCAGAGAATGTCCAAGCCGCCGAATCACCCATTGTGCTTCCCAAAACAGAGGACTACCAAGGTGTTTCTAAACACTTTCCCAGCCAAATACTGACTCCCAGCAATCCTGCTTTCTGACTGAGATCTGCTGAGATCCCTTACCCATGCGGGTGCTGCCGACAGTTCTTGTCCCTGTACTTGTGCTACCAAGGTCCCAGGGTGAGTGGGGCAGTGATCTGAACTACTTTTTCATCACTGTGGCAATGTTTTGGCAGATTAAAAATACTTCACTTTTATAAAAAGAGAGTTTCAAAAGAGATTATATTTCAATCAGACTGCTCCCCAGCAAATAGTCCCCAGGGCAATGGGATGTAATGGTGTCTGAAGCCAACAAAGAAGCCTAACACACATCCCTCTTCCCAGGAGTTTAGTGTGCCCTGGATGGGCATAGGGCATGGCCCAGGAAAAACTGCCAGACATCCCTGAGTCTTCAAATGAAAACATGAACAACACAGTCAGTGTCTCACACTGTAACTGTGCAAAACAACTTGCTAGACCAAGAGCTCTAAACAAAGCACACACTGGAGCAGAACCTTGGGGGAACCTTTTTATTTTGTTTCATTTTAACGTAAAAGTTTGAGGGGCTCTGGCAGGCTGCTGCCTGCTGGCATGTGTGCTTTCACATCACTTTGATTTCAGTCCTAGCAGGAACTTTGTCTTCCAACACTTATTTTTCCTAGCACAGTTTTCAAACCTTTGAAAAACCAATGGCAAGAGAGCAACAAAAGGCTTCTCTTTGTTTCCTGTTATTACTACTACTACCACTAGAGAGTAATTAGACCATAAAGTGGGGTCTTAAAACATTATATTGAACCATGTTCATTTTCCTTGAGCCCTACAGAGATGCCTGCTTTGCACTAGTATTTCACATCACCTTTCAAATTTCCACTTTTGGTGGAACATTGAAAAAATTACTGCAGAAAAATAATAATGTAACTATCACTATTTTCATATTTAAGCTTGTGGTGTCATTTTGATTTTGAATTTAAAAACATACTTTCAAGTAAGATTTTTTGTATGACTAAAATATTTGTTAGCTCCAGTAAGTAAAGGGTTTAGCTTTATTTTCATCAGCTCCTAGTGGAACTGACAACTACTTTTTGAAACTGGAAATTTTTTATACAACTAAGGGAAGTTTTATTCTTTGGTATGTTTAAAATAAATCTAAGAGACTAGGAGAAAAAAAGAGGTTTGCATTGTTTTGTTTAAAAGAGCCAAATGCAATGGTGGGTACCCTTTTATCATAATTCATTCTGAATTATTGAAAATTACTCCTCACTGCCGAGTGTGCAGGGCACAATGTTGGTGGATCTGCACCATTCTGATTCCCTCCTGAGCTAAGGAGCAAACTGAGGCACAGAGGCACACAGCCACTGTGTAGAGGGTGTGTGCTGTAGCTATGAAGTACCCCAACCTAAGGCAGGGAAATGCATGTTGGCTGGCATGAAACTGGTGATGGCATCTTTAATACAGCAAGATAACAGAACAAGGATATGAATTTGATAACATTAGTTTTGCACTGAGAATCACATTGGGAAAGAAAGTGGACAGAAAAGGAAACCTGCCTCCAGAAACAGAAAATACTCAGGATCAGATGAATCTTTGGCCTGACTCCATCTCTTCCAGTAGTGTAATCAGATGGGAACTAAGCCTGTGAAGCTGGGTGGAGAGCAATTGATGTATGGCAGGAAGAGATTGATGGCAACGTGCAAGTGAAGAATTACAATCTGCAGAACTCTTGAGGGGAAAAACTTTACAATTTGTTTTTCTTCCTTTACTTCAGCGCCTGAGGTGGTGTAGCCTAGCAGGAGAGGGATTAAAAATGCAATTTTTTGGATCAAATTTAATTTGTCATGCTGCTACCCTCACGCCAGGAGATGATTAAGGCATTAAAATCCGACCTCTCTCCATTAATTGCTAAAAAAGGGTGGTCTCCCACAGATCCTATTAGTGGAGCTTGGACTGTGTTTTAGCTGCTCTGGTTTTGTGCTGCCTGGTGCACACTGCAGTGATGCTTTTCCTCCTCATGCTGTCAGTGATGTCTGCTCTGTGTATGCTGGTTTCAAAATATGCTACTTCAAATAATGGGAGTAGGAAGTAAAATGGCAGGATGGGGCAGGGAGTGAACAAGGGAAGGGGATCTCGGGGAATTTACATTTACATTTACCTCTAAAATAGGTTTAAAATAATGAAAAGACACTTTTCCTCATAAAATCCATATGTAATTATTAATTTTCCCCTTGGTTATACTGGGTCGAATGAATTCTTTTGTATCCCAATGACCATTTCAGTGTTAGGTGCAGAAGAAGCAATAGGAGGTTTAGAAGATGTCCTGCCTCTCTTCAGTTTTTTGTGTGGCATCTCTGCTTGTTGTATTAGATGGTGTTAAATCTGGTTTCAGGTCCCAGCTTTTCTTGCAAACCTGTTCTCTTCACCCCAGAAAGTAGACAGGAGATGAGTTTACTGACCTACCCAGGATCCCTGTGGTTCAAGGACATTATTAGAGGGGAGAGAAGAATTTGTACTAAAAACTTTTTCTTTCTAGAAATGTATTCTGTGTATCTGAGGAGAAATAGAATTATTTAGCTGTGTTATACCCATTTGACATCATCACTCCAAGATTGCAATATGCCTGGAAGCAAGATTGCCTCTGAAGCTTTCACACTTTATATGAGGAAATGATCGAGCATTCCTCTTTACTGTTGTGAACACTTGAAAAATATAATTTGCTTGCCTTGATTTCTCAAATGATTCTCTTAAATAGTTTTTAAATTTATACCATATAATTTTCACATTACTCTGCATTAATTATGCATTTGTTGCAATAAGAAAATGGTAGCATTCATTTATCTGATATGGCCATTCAAACCAAGAAAGTTTTCAGTTTAGTATTCACAGCTTCCTGGACATGTGTGGGTGATACTCAATATTAGCTACATCCGAAGGTTTGGCAAGATGTCTCCAAAGAGCTCATAAATAGAGAGAAGTAAATTAACTCACTCTTCCACTGCATCTTTTTCGTGTTTGAAAATGACTCTGAAACAAAACCTCAAATTCCAATATCCACAGAGTCAGAGAGCAAGGCCTTGAATTCCCCTATCTGAACTCTCCAATTTAGTTTCAAAAGAATAATTTACCAGATTCTTAATTGTGAATAACTGAAGCCTGGCAGCACAGAAGTTTCCTGTGATGGAGTACTGTCAAGGAAATTTTGTGGTCATTTCTTCTCAGCTCACTCAGCCTTTGAACCACAGCTGGACTTTAGTGCTGACCTGAACTTGTCAGGGTCCAGTCTCCTTCCCTTGTGAATAGCGACTGTTTCCCAGTGAACAAACTGTAAGCTTTGCATAAGTGGGAAGTTTGGGATCAGTATAATCATATTCACTTTCCCAGCAAGTAGTGAAAAACCAGTACATAGCAGTCATCAAAGCATCCTCACTGCGTGGCATCTTACTGATGCCTTATGACTGAAAACTGGGGCAGATGTGCATGTTTGTACTGTGTCCATCGTGCTTTTTCTGTGTGCTGTGTGAACAGAAATCTTCAAAACCAGTATGCGGAACGACAAAAACTTAGGTTTGCCTCCATCTAACTTCTGACACATTGGAAGTTCAAACATTCCAAAGTTGAGGATATTTGCTTCATTTGTGAATTGAGCAGCAGAGCCCTTTGCTACTCTTGGAATGTGGTTACCCCATTTGCAGTCAATGATGGAAAGTAGATGGCAACCACTCCAGAGAAGCAGAGACTGGGTGATGGTGGATACCAGGTTTTCAGGAAAGTGGGATGATCCAGGGATAGCATGCTTGCTAATGGCTAAGTGCATTTGTCCTCATGTAAAATATCTCCTACTTTCCTATGAGTTCAAATAGTTCAAACGGATCAAAAGAAAAGGAGGTATGAAGAAAGTCATAACAAAGAAGCTTTGGCTGTATTACTTTGTCACATCAAGAGCTGCTGGTTGCTCTAAACAGTCATTCCCTTCACCAGACCGTTTGGAGGGTGCAATAACCACCCATGGAAACACATCCTACAAAGTATTGCCAGGCTGTGACAGCCCAGCTGAGATCTCCTTCTTAAAGAATATAGAAGGTCTTCTTCTGGTCCCTTTGGATATCCCAGACTTGTCCAAATAAACTGGCAACTAGTGAAATAAAATTATTTTCTGGGAAAAAAAAATTGTCATCTGTGCACCAGGCCTCATTTGAGAGTGGCTGAATATCTATTGATTAAGGAGCCTGAATAAAGAACATCAAGCGTAATATCCAGCAAGGGTATTAAGTGTAAGTAAGAAAGGATAACGCAGAGAGAAGCTCAAAATACCTGGGTGGTACTCCCTGGCAGAAAGAGCCATTGAGCTTGTCCCTACAAGGGCACAAATCAATCGCTGCCGCCTTGCAGAAGCCGACATTGGCACCAACCGTAATGTCCCTGGAAAACTCAGACTGCAAACAGAGCAGTAGCACAGAGCAGTGATGGATTTATTCTCATTTACCCAAGTCTCTGCAGAGCTCCTCCACATAAAATCTGTTTACCTTGTACTCTGTTCCAAGACTACACTTTGTTCCTAATTAAGAAGGTAAATCATAAAACCTAGTTATGAAACCAGTATTTTATGTAACTAAGTATCAGACTGGGTAAACATTTATCACTTCAGTTGTTTCTGGCAGAGTGAGTCTGAAATTTTATGGCCCTACTACCCAAGTCTTAATTAAAATATCTTTGACTTTTTCCTTTAGATGCATTCTTCTCTCTGTGAGTATTACAAGATTGAGCAGGTACTGCCACATTTTAATTGTTTATAAGTAATTAATTTGTTTTGTTATAGACTAGATGCTCTATCAGCCAAAAGCAACAGTGCAGGAAAATCTAAATGCAATTAAAAAGGGAGTAGTCAGACATTAGTTGTGTGCTGCATTAGGAAAGCTCTGTAACTTGAGGAATTTCTAATTCTACATATACAGGGTCTGGTCAGTCAACTACAGACCTGACAAATACAATATTTTGCTGTCTTCTTCTCCTAGGCTTTTTTTTTCTGCTCCCTACAGTGCCAAGAGGATGGGAAAAAGGAGACGGAAATCGGCAGGACTTAATTACATTTGTGTTATCAGTGTGTAAGAGCCCAATTAAGAGCAATCATGCTGAATTTTAAAGCATGTTTTGTCATCTAAAAAATAAAATGTTCAAAAAAAGGAGAAAAAAAATAATCTCCATTCAATAAGTACTTGTGACTATTTCTAAGCTTCAGCACAACCTTTTGTACATCTTCCTTTGAGCTCCAGTGCTTCTGCTGAACTTATTTGAAAGTGACACTGAAAATTTACCTCAGTACAATTATTCTGAATTCAGCCTCATTCATTATAAATGTTAATTCTGAAAGATCCTGTCCTCCTGTTCATGTCTGTCCTCTTTTATTCTGTCTAAATACTGTGGAGCCTAGAGGAGCATCTTCCTAAGATTCCTCCAAAGTTTTGACTCCTGGGTTGGATGTGGTCAGTCCAGGGGAAACCGGAATAGCTGTACACCACCCGTGCCCACTCCCCATGCCTTTTTGCACTGCGATGTGATATGCAACTGTAAATATTTTCAGCTTTCACCCCTTTTAGATTGGTACACAGCATATGACTCACTGGCTGCTGCGCAGAGCCTGTGTTTGCTGTTGCAGAAAGCAGATGATACTGTTACTATGCAAAAATCACTTCCACCCACCCTCGTGACTCACCAGCACGTCACCAAACAGGATTTACATCAGTTTCAAAATATATCTCCATTACCATTCCCATCTCAGCAGAGTACTTATTTCTCCCTTCCACTCCTCTGAATGACGACAACACGGCTGTGTTTTCCTCTCGGAAGCAAAGCGGGGCTGGAGGCTGCTCCTGGCTGGTTGAGCTCAGTTTGCCAGAAGCCTTTCGCTTACAGACGGAGCAGAAATGCCAAGTTGCAAGGGCTGCATCGTCCCTCTCCGTCAAATGACCAAGCCCTTTTCCTATGATGGACGTTTCCCTCTTCAGCTAAGATTTTTCTTGCCTCTCTTAAGATCAGTTCCATTAATTTGTATCTTAAAGAGTTGATTCATCTGCAAATCAACATAAGGGAGCACTGATCTCAGCTTGCTGTGATGTGACAGTCTGTAAATGGTGTCTGTAAATGGTGACGACTCAAGGGCTGCTTGACTTAAGGCAGATTCATTTGCTTCAGTTTAAAATTGTTACACTTTTTAACACCGTAGTCAAACCAATTGCAGTGGGAAGTCCGTTGATTGGGGAAAGGAAAACGAAGATAATCTTCTTTTAGAAAAGTTAGTTATTCTCCTGTGGTAACACTCTACCTCAGTCTTTTGGAAGCACCTGGTGATGATAGCAAATAACTAAATACATTCTTATTTATTTAAGGAGTTCTATTAAATTATGAATTTCATGGTTCTCTGCTCTGGCATACTTTGTGTCTAAATGTGAGTAGATAATATTTAAATGTCTTTGAATATTTGGTATTAAATTGAGATTGGATGGATTCGCAAAACTGAACATGTCTGGAAGTTTGGAAATTTAGCTCTCTGCCTCATTTACAAACCTGCAAAAAGGGAATAGTCCAGCCTTTGTGTTGCTGGCAAAATAAATACACACATTGTATGGCATACCATGCCAGTACACCAACTAGGACATATGTATAAGAGCTAGGATATGTATAAAAGCAAAGAGGTCTATCTATCCTGAGAATTATCCTAGCTGCTTTTGAGGAGGCATGGGCTCATTCAGGCTGAGAACATTCTCTGAATCTTTTATTCACCCAGCTGCCCTTTTCAGAAGGAGCTGTGCTGCAGACCAAAACTCTGCTGGAGGGTTTGGTCTCTTTGTCCATTAAGTCTATCCATGACATCCTTTCAGTGCCCGGGTGTTCGTTCAGCTTCACTCTGCCCCTGCTGTGTGCTGTGGGTGTATTGTGCTACACCTGTGCAAGCAGAGCAGCCTGAGGAGAGACCAGCAGCTGGGGGGGGGCACCAAGTGTTTGCTCTTTGCACACCTGATGGTTGAGACAAAGCCACGAGCCTGAACCGGCTGTGTCTGATCACAGCTGGATCACTGATACAATCCCAGTGCACTCAATGCTTGGCTAGTTCACACTCGGCAGCACCTTTGTTTCCTGTTCTGTGTGATTCACCATAGGGATAGGGAAAAACCCCACAAATTTAAATAGCTTCAAGAAAAGTTTAAAAGCAACAGCAAAAAAAAGAAAGCAGCTTTGCAAAACAGTGATTTGCAGAGAGCTCCAGGTAAGAACTGCAGCTTGAGGAGGTTGGAGACATCACAGCGTGGAAATGAAGCCCTTGGGATTCAGTTAGAGATGAACACATGTAACCCTATCTGTGGCCCACTACAGTCCATGGGGATCTAAGGAACAGAGAAGTTCAGCTGCTCAGGCAAAGGGTATTAAGTCAGGTAGATAAGCAAAGCACGTGGTGATCCAAGTAGGATCCAGATGGATATGGGCCTCTCATTGGCCCCATGTTTTACCTATTATCCTACATTTGGACTTGGTCATCTTAAAGGTGTTTTCCAAACTAAACAATTCCATGATTCTACCAGCAGATCTCAGCTGCCTTATGGTGTGTGGAAGGGCACTGGACACCCCTGTTCACACAGCACTAACAAACTACTCCTCAGGTTGTCTATGGTGAGAGCTGACATAGCCAGCGTACATGCAGACAACAACATTTTTGCTGTCTAGAGCTGAATTTCATACTTTGGTTAAGCTGCCTTCCGTTTGCTAACTCTGCTCCTCCCATTCTTTCACAGGAAATGCTCACATCCTGATTCCTTTGCCATGTTATGCAAAAAGGTTGGCTACTTCAAAATGTATTGCTTTGAGATAATGTCCTTTGCCAATATTTGCTTAAGATAAGACAAGGTGTTAGTAATTACATGAAAAAAACTCAGTTCTGTAAAGCAGCTGATCCACTTCCAAAGGTTGTTGTGAAATTCACAACTATCTTCTGAAACTTAAATTTCATTGTTGTGGAGGTCCTCTTGTTGTGGGTTTGTTGGTTTTGGTTTGAGTTTTTTTGGTTGTTAGTTTGTGAGTTTGGGGGTTTTTTTGTGGAGGGAGTTTTTATGGGCTTGATTTTTGGTTTTTTTGGGTTTTTTTGTTTTTTAATTAGAAAATAGTTCAAGAGGAACAATGTACCCTCATAGTTATTTCAAACAAAAATGGATTTTGTATTATTATTCTGGTTTGACTATTACAATCCTTGGGGTCAGCAGGGCTAAGGCAGTGCCCCTGGCTGCTCTGCTGTGGGAAAGCAGGGCCTTACCAAGTGAGATTGTCCCATGTAACCCAGAGTGACACTTCTTACTGTTGCTTTCTCCATCATTTTTACATGTGAAGTTAGGTTGAAAACAGCTTTTCTGTTTTCTCTTAGCCAAAGGAGGTAACCAGAACATGGGAAAACAGGTGGGGTTCAGCTGGACCAGCTGGCAGACCTGCATTGGACTGACACTACTGCTCACACAAGGTAGAGATGGCAAAACAAACATGTGCAAGTTAAAGTAATTGTGTCATGATTCCTACAGTGCCTCTGTCCCCAGAAACCAGGAATTCCTCCTGAAGAGTCTGAAAGGAAGAGGCAACCTTCTGCCAGATTCTACTAGAAGTTATCAAAGCCCTATGTTTTGAATATTTGACTTAAAAATCTAAGTGTGTTGTGGAAAGAAAACTTAGTAGCTCAGGAACTACAGGAATATTTTCACACATCAAAAAACTCACAAATCTATTTTAAAAGGGAAAAAGATTAAAAGGCCAGAATTAAAGTTCTACAGCCTTCAGCTGCAGGATCACTGTCTTTTCCCTTTGTTGCCATGGGTGTGAAGCAGGGTTGAACATTGCAAAAGATGGTACAGAAGGTTGGAAGCTGAAGACTTTTACTTTGACGGAAAATGCATGTGATCCCTCAAACTCCTTCATTTAATACCTGGTAAAATAAATGGTAATAGTAAACAGTATCATCAAAAAATCTACTTTTAAAATATTGAAATCCCGTAATATACCTTAAATTAGACATATACCATTTTAAGTAGCAATTCTGAGTCCACCAGAATGCTCTTCCACCATTGAGACACGCCAATCACTTCAGGCTCTTCGGTGAGAAGCTGGATACGGGCTTGGCACCACATGAATTTCTAGGGAGTACGGGGAAGCGAAGTATAGTAATTATGGGCAACATTAAAAACTTCCTTGGTACTCTGAGACCACGAGTGCATTCAAAGACCAAACACTTCAGTTCAAACTCAAATCATTCAGCAAAGGTTTCATGACAGCTTTACCCGGGAAGTTATTTGCGAGCAGCTCGAGGTCGCCCTCTAGAGGTGAAAAATACAGATTTCATTTCTGCAAATAATGCAACCAAAGCAATTCGTCGGGGAGACGTGAGAGCACACACCCGGACAGAGTTAGGCAGGAGAGATCCTTGATGAGCCTACAGAGAACAAAAGCTAAACCCACTACATTTTTTAAAAAGTGATACTGAAGCCAAAAATGAGCAATCAGCCCTACGACAGTGTGCGCACTCACAGTGCTCTTTGTAACTCTTCAGTGTGAAAGTGCTGTTGCCTGTTCAAAGCTGGCTCTCCAGCACCTCTTTTGCCTAGAGTACTTTCCCCTGTAGCTTTCTTGTTGGCTCTGTCCAATGCAGGACTGTCCAAAAGTATCCACAGAGCCACAGCTTCCCAGGTCCCAGCACCACCATCTCGCCCAGCGTCTCAGGGAAATACAGCATTGCAACAACCTGCTTACAGATGCAAAAGAACTTTGGGAAAACCACATTCAACTCAGTGAAGTTTCAGGAATACAAATTTTACACTTGTATTTCCCCAGAGCCTACAAAATGTGAGCTTCTTGGTGAAACACAAACCCCAGACCTCTGCAAGAGGAAACATTCCCAATTTAGGCTATCTGTGATTCTTGCTGTTAATGCCACAGTACAGAGAGTGACGGAGTTCATTTGTTTATACTGAAGCAACATTAAACGATCCAGGCAGGGATCCTATCCCCATGAAGTGAAGCATGATACCATTTGCTTCTGACTCATCTCACCAATTGTGCTCTTAAGATATTGAAGTCATTATAAGATAAACTACACACTCTCTGCCTGGAAACAAATACTGAGCTGCTGGCAAATATTAAGAGTCTAAGAATCCAGTCCTGGTTGGGCGGAAGACAAACACTGCAATTGTTGATATAAATGATGGAGCACAATTCAAACATCCCTTCTGCAGTGGGAATTCTGCCAGAAAACCACAATTAAACCACAATTAAAGTACAAAGATATCTGGGAAGAAGTTACTTTCTAAACACTTCTCAGAAACCAGTCACTGCCTGCAACATCATTCTACATCTAATAGTTTAGCAGATCATACATACATTTATCTTTCAGAAAGCTTTTAAAATCATCAATATCTTTATGAAAACTGAATTAATATAGAGGTGTAAATGCTAAGCATTTAAAAATATTATGTATTAAAAAAGAAACCAAAACAAAGATCCCACATCTGCTGGTCCCTGTGCGTTGCCACATCCTTACAACAAAAATAGCCCCAGAAAACAAGTGCTTGAATACTGCAGAGGCCCTCACCACCCTCTGCTCAAGAAAATAATTAGTCTCAAGAGCACCTTATCAATGTTTATGAATAACTGATGGGAGGATGTAAAGAAGGAGCCTGACTTCTCAGTGGTGCCCAATGGGCACAAAGGGAGACATGTCTTGTCCTGTCTAAACACAACAAAGTTTTACTACTTGGGTGTTTGAACACCAGGGAAGATTGCACAGAGAGGGTTGTGGAGATATTCTACTCCTTACTGGACACAGTTCTGAGCAATCTGTTCTTCCTGACCTTGCTTGAGGAGGGAGGACTGGATGATGGTCTTCATCTAGTGGTGCCTGCCAACCTCAACCACTGCCAAGCTGTGGTGTGTCTCCTGAGTGCGGAGGTGAAGGGACTAAATCACCCTCCTCAAGCCATTGGCAATGCTCTTCCTATGGTGTGCTGTTGGCCTTCTCCACTACAAGGGCACATTGCTGCCTCATGCTCAACTTCTCCAAAAGGAGTCCTGGGTACTTTTTCTGCAAAAATGCTTCCCTGCCAGCTGGCCACCAGTTTGTACTGGTATGTGGCCAATCTGGTATTCTTCCCTAGATGTGGGACTGGACATTTCCCTCTGTTGGAACTTCATAAAGTTCCCATGTTCCTACTTCTGCAGCATATTGAGGACCTCTGAACAGGGACCATTTGGCATATGAGAGTCTCCTCCCAGTTTCGTGTCAACAGCAAACTGGGTGCAGGTGCACTCTCCCATCATCCAGGTCATTAATAAAAATGTTAAAAAATCCCGGCCCCAGTACTGAACCCTGGGATACTCCAGTAGTAACTAGTGGCTTCTGCATGGACTTTGTGCCACTGATTATAAGCCTTTGACCCTATAAACTCACCTGCTTTTCAGTCCATCTCACCGTGCATTTACCTAGTCTGTACTCCATCCGTTTGCCAATGATGCTACAGGAGACAGCATCAAGGGCCTCACTGGAGCCAAGTTAAACAAACATCTACTGCTCTCCTCTCATCCACTGATCTAATAATCTCATTGCAGAAGTCTATTGGGTTGGTAAGGTACAAATCCACACTGGCTACCCTTAATCACCTTCCTGTCCTTGGCACAGTTTGCTCTTTTGTCCCTCCCAGAGATCAAGGTCAGGCTGCCCAGACGGTAGTTCCCCAGATCCTCTTCTTGCCCTTCTTCAAGATTGAGTGATGCTTGTTTTCTTCCAACAAGTTTGTGGTGGTTCATTTTCCTTAAAGTTCACTGAAACCCTTTCCTGCTCTGACCTAAGCTATGGTGATGCTCCCCTGTACCCCTTCCTGTTCAGTAATGAGTTCCTAGGTCTGCTTAACTGCCCCTTCTACAAGCTCCTGGCTACCACATTCCCTCTGCCTCTCCCCAGTTCTCTGCTCATTCTTCTTCCCAGTCCTGGTGATCCTGGAACTCAATGCAGGTATTGCTTTCTCACACAATTTCATTACTAAGTTTTATTTCTCAGCTTTCAAATGGCATTGCCCAGCATTTCAAGATCTATGTTAAATTTACTGAAAGACTAGTACATTGCTATTTTAGATACTTGTGCTGTGAAGCAGCTGTCTCCCCTTCTCAGACTTTGATTATAGACATGTAAATTTTGACAATCCAGTTATGTCTGCTTTTCCTATTAGGACATAAATCATCTGTTGTTACTTAATTATAAGAAAAATAAAATTCCCATACTCCTCACATTCCAGAGTATAGTACATTTTTAATTTCTGCCACAAATTACTCTCTAACCTAATCACTTGGCATGCTTCTTGGAAACAGAATGAAAAATTTCCCTTTCTACATGGTTTTAGCCTTGTTTCATTTGCCAGAAATCTTTGAAGAACCACAGAAATACAATAAACTGTAAAACGACGTGGGTTTGGTTCTAGCCTTTCCCTGTAAATCACATCTAACAGAGACTCCCAGCCCCTGTATCCAAAGTATCTCTCTTCACCATTAGAAAGGCCCAATGATATTCAGACACCAGCTATTCTATGGCTGCTCACTAACATTTAATACTCTGCCATTTTCCCTTCTTTTAAACAGCAATTCTGAGTCTACTCAGCCACAGCTAATGCCAGACTAGATACATCATTGAAAGGAAATGCACTGCAGGTATTTATTTTCCCTGTAGCCCACAGAGGGGACCACAGTGGAGCAAGAACTGTCCTGCAGCCTAATTAGAGGTCTGTGCCAGAGCACATATCCACACTGTAGCCTCTGGAGGGTCCAAATCAGAGCATGTGGACGAGCCTTGAAAGAAATGTGGCTCACAGAGGATCTGAGCTTTTTACTTTGAAGGACTGCAGCCTGTGGAAGGAGCCACGCTGGAGCAGAGGAAACATGTGAGGAGGAAGGTAAAGCAGAAAGGAATTATTATGAACATATGATCATAACCCCTATTCCCCATCCATCTATGATGCTGAACAGAAGGACAAAGGTTACGAGTAGAGGAGTTAAGCTGAGCCTCAGGAAAAAAAAAAAAGTGGTAAGGTGTTTCACTTTTTTGTCTGCTTCTCACAAACCAAATCTTGCACTGGCAATAAACTTCTGCAACTCCAACTTTCCCAAGTCTAGCCTGTTTTGCCTGTGATGGTACTCGTAAGCCATCTCTACATCTTTATCTCAGCTCAGGAGCTTTTTCACCTTGTCTCTCCTGTCCCATGAAACAGAAGTAGTGAGAGAGCAGCCGATGGGTAACTGGCCACCAGCCAAATTAAACCCACCACAGCCTCAGGGAGGATTTCCCACATTCAAACTTGCATCCTTTGCCTCTCCTTATTGCCATGTACCTCTGAGAAGCGCTTGGGCACATCTGAAGGATCCATCTTCTCTTTATCCTCTGTTCAGGCAGTTGTGAATATCAGTAAAATCTGCTCTTTGCTTTCCCCATCTCTTGCCCAGCATGGAGAGACATGATTCTCTCAGTCACAGTGTCACTTGCTTCACCTCCCTGACAAGCTTGGGCAGCTTCCACTGAACTTTCTCCATTGTGGTACTCCATCTGTCATATTATAGAGCCCAGACACGACTTTACAAGTGCCAAATACTGGGGAAGGATGGCTACCCTCTTACTAACAGCCATCCAGGAGATGGCTGGCCACAAGCACAACTAGTTTCCCACCTCCTTCTCTGCAAGTGTTGCTTCCTGGCTAGTCCACCCCCAGCCCATACTGGAGCATAAGGGTTATTCCTCCCCCAGCACTGGACTTGGCAATTCTCTCTGCTGAAGTCCCTGCAGTGCCTGTCAGCCCATTTCTCCAGCATTTCTGTATCTCTCCGTTTTTCAGCATATCAACTACTTCCCTCTTTTTGGATAGTGGTGTCATTCTGACGTCCACCTGCTCTTTGCTTCCATTCATTTCAGAAGGATCTAAGGCTGATTGAGCAGGCACCAGTATCTTGAGCAGGGCCAAGTACACAGAAAAGCAGTTCATACAATACTTACTGGAAACCTAAGCCTTTATCCGCACTTGTTTGTAGAAAGGCTTTGAAAACAAAATCAAAAGAGAACTAAGGTGAAGAACAGAGACAACAGTTTAGCCTGATTCCTCCTGTGATTAGAGAGGCAGGACAAAAAACCCTCTTCACTTTTAAGCGGTGTATGTGTTAGAGTGGGCTCAGAACCAACATGATGACCTTTGTGTGCAGCAGTAACAAAAGCCAGTGGAAGAGGCAGAGCTGGCTGACAAAAGGGAAAACCCCTTCTACTCAAGCAACACACTTTAACAGCTTGGACACAATAAACAGCTGCTACCTTCCGTAAGGACATGAGAAGTGGGAGAAGTGGGAGTGTGAGCACAACAGAACACCTGATCTTTCCCTTTTTGTCTATAAAAATAGGAAGAAAAGCAAATATAAATTTACATAGCAAATATTTTCATAGATGTCAAACCCCATCAAAATCAGTAGCTAGATGCAACTCTTGCACTCAAAAGCTAGACTTCTCTTTTAATAATTAGAGATCTCAATGTAGGCTTAAAACATTATCCAATTCCTCAAAGGTGCTGCTGGGTTATGATTAGAGATCCCACAGCTGAAAGCTCTATACTGCTTGGAGCCACAGCACTGGTATTTTCAGTTAGGGACTAAATGAGAAAAAAATACAGTGGTTACAGTACTTCAAATACTAATTTTGACAAATCAGTGCTCCTTCATTCTCACTCTTGATTCAAGTCTGTTTTAAATAGTACTGCAGCTTTTACTGCATATTTAGCTATTTAGACAGGTAGAATACTTGTAATAGCTGCTACTGAAATAAACAATTCCTCTCTATACACATTAAAAGGAAGCCACCATACTCCCTGTGTGGTAGAACAGATGTCGCCAAAAAAAGTGAGCACAGTATTCAAAGCCATAAAATAGTCTCAAGCTTCAACTGATTGAAAAGAACAAAGAATTATCAAAAAATCCCAGCTCAGCCTAGCTTGTTAGCATCCCAGCTTGCCACCATCTTCCCAATAATTGTCTCACATCTTTTCTTTAGAGAAACAAAGATATAAACACGAAAAACATTCATACATACCTGTGGTGGCCAAACAACATATTTGAGCATTTCTGCACAAAGCAAAATTAATTCCTGCATCTCTTAAAAGTACTTGTGCTGAAGCCAGTTGCATTTCTGTACCAATGCATGCAGGATGCAGCACCATTGAAGACTTAACACACTGCTTCAGTTTAGACACAAGTATCTGCAATTTTATGTGGTACAAGAAAGTGACACATTTGCACAGGTATGTTTATTTTTCCCTGTGTTTACAGTGCATCAATTGTAATTTTAAACCATTCAGAAAGCACGATTTCATACCAATTTTACATACTTTACATCACAGTTCAACAACGTTAACACAGTTTTATCTACTAAATCAAATGAACAAAATGGCCATGAACATTTACACTAGTCTTCTGTAAACAAGTTTTTTTTATAAACAACGGTAAATGGAATTAACACAGACCACCATATGAAAGAGGGATAAGCTTTTCCTTAAATAAATCACTCTGTTTATAAATACTTCAATTCTCTCAATATACATTTACAGACATAGTCGATTAAAAGCTGGTTACCTACACTGTTCTTTAAAAAGAAAACGTCTAGAGATGGACCACGGTGTGTTCAATTCACCTAACATAAGAAGCAAGCATATGATTAGTAGAATGTTAAAAGTATTACTGTACTTCAACCTCACTTCTGTTTGTTTACACCAACACTGAGAAGATTGTCATGTTAGGGAACTTTTACTTGAATTCCAGCAAATTACAATCGATCTTGTAGTACACGTATGGGTAGTACTCCTGTTGGCTGAGGTTTAAACCTGGAATATCCATAGTTGCCTGCAAATAAAGTTTTGAAACCAGTTATACTCTTACAATTCACACTCCTATTAAGAAGTAGATGAAATATTCCTATGTTTTAGAAGCAAATAGGCCAGGTAAGACTTCAAGCTTAAATTTTCACATTCAAGTGACTGTTTAAATAACAGACAGAGTTCAAACTTTGTCAAATGACTAGCAGTATTTTTCAAAATTAAGTACAAAGTGCTTTTTCAAAATCTAAGTAGTTCTGTATCAATAACTCACATCCATTGCTATAGTAAACACATCATCACTACTACATCTAAACACTGTCAGTTACTGATAAGAATGTTATAGGATGCTGAAAGATCCAGGAAGTTACATGAAGTTCAGCATCTTTAATTTTCACCTGAATTTTCTCACATCCTCTTTCCACAAAAAGGCCCGGAAATATATTACATTCAATATAATGTTAAGAATCTTTTTTAATTCAGCTGAACTCATAGTATCTTTAGTTAACCTTTAACTGTGAAAATCACTGCTTTTCAATACAAAGAGAATTAGTAGAATACGCCTCCCAACACACCAGTTTTAAACATGAAAATGAGACCTCTACAGATGGAAAGGCTGATTCCATCTTGACAATGATTCAGCCTTCTTCAGCAGAGGACTACCATGCTAACTTGCAGTCTCTATCTTTCCATCAGTAGTAGGAAAGAATGCAGTAAGAAGAAATCACATGTGACTTTTAAACCAGACAGCTCTTCAAATGTACTGATTGCAACTTTAAACCATCTGTCTTGCAAAAGTGTAAAAGAGAAGCAGCATTTTTTAAGGAGACAACATTCTCTGTGCTGTGAGAAAATGAAGAATATGGAGAGGTATAGCTTTTGAATGATGCCAATAGACTTTTTGCTTTGTTTAAACATACTAGTAGCAGTTAAAAAATACTTACATCAATGATAGCTGCTGCACTGCTGTCAAGATGTTTGTATAAGTCATACAGAACCTCCCTCAGTTTCTTCATTGTTTTCTTATTAGGCTGAAGTAGCATTGCCTGGAAGTTAACTGGCAAACCATACCTGAGGAAGTCAAGTAGAAAACCATGGAAATGCTGAAATAAACCTTCTTTCATAATTCAAAGCAGAATTTTATTCTGAGAAAGAATCCTATTGCTGAAGAGGAAATTCTGCTCATTTCCACTTTTGCAAAACCATTCTGTGTCCACAATTCATAAGGCATCAAAAATTAGAAATTCAAGTTTAAAAAAACAAAACAGAAGTGTAAATATTCATAAAATAATTTTAAACCCTTAAGTATTTAGCATAATTCTCAATGCTACCTAAACTCTCAGATTAAATTTTGAACACTCCATTAGTTTACTTTGCTTACGACACTTGGTGGACAATGTAGTCTCTACTTAATCCTCCTTTCTAGGAGTGTGGAAACAGCTGCCAACATTCCAATCAAGTTCAGCTTTCTTCTGTACTCAAGTTTTGTCTTCACAATAAGCCCATAGCAGCACGAATGCAAGTTAACGGGATTTTTCTTTTTCTCCTCTGTTTTTCTCCTGTATGACAACTTATCAAAATGACTAAAAACACCTTTCCCTTTGCTGACCACAGCAGGAACGTCTTCAACTATAAAAAATAAAGGTCCTTCCTCTGCAGAACAATTACAGGTGTTCTTGACTAGTAACTACACTTGTGGATAGGTATGAAGAAAAAGAGCAGAGAAATTTTCTAGTTAGAATATTGAGTGGTTTAATACTGAAAAGTTTAGACTATAAAATTCTTAGAAAGGTATGTCTTGAAGAAAAAGCATACATTTCATGGTGCCAAACTATGTTACTGAAAGCCCAAGTACTTTTTATTCTGAACTATTCAAGTTTCCCTCTTATACAGAAGATCTAGTTCTTGTTACAAGCAGCTCATAAAGTAAGCTAAAAATCAGCAAGTATGTCTTCCTGCTACTTACAGAGTATCTGTAACTCCTAATGCACTAGTGAAAAGACTATCCAAGGGGAAGATACACAATTATCTACCTCAAATATTTCACAACTGGCAACAAGAGCTATTGCCACCAGCTAGTCTTACAGCCCTACATTTTGCTTCCTCCTTCCCAGAACAGCATTCACATGCCTCAGTTTGGTAAACCCAAGCTAGATGTAAATTCTTACCAAGTCTAGGAAGAAGACCACTATTCAAATCTGCCCCATTACCTTAAAACAGATTCAACAAAAACACGTAATGCTTTCACATGAATCCATGCAATGAAAGCTTCACTGAAATTAACTTTCAGCCACCGAACCAGAGGCCCCTGTGAAAGAGAAGAGGGAAAAAAATAACTAGGCTATTCAAACATCAGAAAAAGACTCAGCCCATTATGCATGTTTGAGCAGCTACTCAATATCTGTACCATGATAATAAAGACAAGTTAAAGACAGAGTTCACTATGGACATAATGACTCAAGAGTGTTTTGATACTAAGTAAAGAGAAATTTAATGAGACTTCCCATTGTCTCCTCAGTTCCCCATCTCAGTTGTCATGAGCTAACTACATTAAAGATCATTTTAGTAGTATCTGATTATGCAATTCAAACACTTGTCCATTTTCAAACATTACCAGCTGCAGTACCAGCCCTTGGTTCAATGCAGTGAGGAGCACTTGTGCTGCAAGAAATTCAATTATCACAGAGCAGATTAGCAGAGTGGCAGGCTGGCTACATCATGTCATCCTTACAATGCTGTCTCTGAATCACAACTTCATGAAGTTTTTATGTAGCAATAACAAGTCTTAGATTTCTCACATTTCTATAATAACCAGTTTATTAAGACTTACAAACTGTTTTTTCTTGTCAGTTGACAGTCTATTCATTTCTTCTTTATCGGCTTTCATCTCTTCTTCATTGTACTGGAAGTCACGGACCATAAATCTGCATTTGGAAGGGAATAAAATCAAAAGTGCCTATCTACAGATCCTTCAAAGCATGAGAGACAGAACGCACACAAAATAAACCTTACTTATATTCTCTGGCTTTGTGCTTGAAGTCATCCACTGCCTTCCTGAACAAGGTGACATTACAAAGATAACTGTCTTGGTCCTCGAAGAGTACACTACACAGAAAGAAAACAAACCAAGTGTCAGAATTAATCGGGTTCAAGCCAGCACAGATCAGTCATGCAGTACCACAAGTTGTACTTTATTGCTACAAGGCAAGGACATAAATGTAGACAACTGCACAGGATTTAGTTCCCAAATTAAGCACCTCATACAGAATGTAACTGACTGCTCTTAATTACTCCCTTCATAAATGATGGCAGCTTACAGTTCACATTCAGAGACTTCATCACTCAAAAATACTTCATATGATATTTGTTCAAATTAAAAATTATTTAACAAAAAAAGGAACTGAAGCTGGTTTAGTACTGAAAAGTTTGGACTGCAAATTTATTAGAAATGTGTGTGTTTTAAAGAAAAATGAAATGGATTTAAAATAGAAAAGTACACAAATTAAAAAGATACAGGTTGGGAAAAGAAAATGTTTCTTAGGCTGTAAAGATGACCCCTAGATTTACTATTTTATAATTAAAAATAATATTGCTTATTTTGAGGCTTTACCTTGAACAGATTTAGACTGTTCCTCAATGTCATACTGTCTTCAGCACAAGCATTATCCAACAATTTAACAAGTCACCTTTTCTTAAGCTAGCCCTAGGTCATGGTTTCCCGGTAATTAAATAAGAACCATTAGCAGATCTTCCTCTAGGCTCAAGCTGATGCAACTCAAATGTGAAGCTATCCAGAGCAAGTTCAGGTTTTTTAACTGGCACAGAACTGGCAATATCAGATTTGCCTGATCAAAACCTCAGTCCGTCAGTTAAAATTAGCCACAAACCAAGGTTTGTGCCACATGTGGACTTTACCTTCAATGTGGTTACAAGATTGCTAAAGTGGTTTAAAGCTCTTAGTCTTGCCCATCACAGCACCTAGCAGCAGCTTTATACCAGGAACCCAGAGACAAGCTACCTTTCTTTGTACACAACAAAACCTTTACACTTCCAGTTCTCCATTCTTTAGAAGTTTTCAAAGAGTACATACAACTTGTTTCAAGTCCTCTGAATGCAGACCTAAAGCTTAGAGGCCAGCAGCCAGTATTTGCTGCTGATCTCCACCATGCCCCAGCCTGGAGGTGAATATACCTGACCAGAATTAGAATAATTTTTCAATTCACTTCTCTTCTTACATAAATTAAGTTTGATAGCTTTGTTAACCCTAGAGTTCCTTTGAATCTTTCCTGAATTATCTGATCAGATTTGAACAGATAAAGCTATAAAGCTAGACATTTTGACAAGTTTTTGACCAATCTTTAAAATTCAGAGTCACTCTAGATAAAGAACACTCCTAAAACACAGCACATGCAAATAGGAGATTTAGCATTTAACAACTTACTTGCTGGAACGTGGTACAACCATCTCTGCTAGTGTTTCATACTGCTTAACCCAATCATTATAATTTAACCTAGAGAATACATAGGTTATGGTTAGACTTTTAATCTGAGATTAATGGATCAAGATTTTTTTTTTAAAAGGTAAAAATATTTAATTATCACATCTTCCAACTCAGGTGTAGTTGTCAGAAATACTCAAGACACGTTCAGTTCTCCTCATGCTGTTTTTATAATTATTACTAAATAAACTATAGCAATAGCAAAAGTAACATATTTTCAGTCTTTGTGTCAGTTTACAGGTAAGACATTTTTAAATCAAAGAACTATGAAATTAAATCATTCATCATTAAGTACAGATCTCAGGGGACCAAATGGAATTAACTGTCAAGGTTCATCAGAAACTCCTCACACTTCATACATAATTCTGCTCTTTTGAATTACTAATAGGAATACTTTTTCTACAATTATAAACAGGTTCCCTAGAGTCCTGCACTTGCCTGAAGGACTGGGAATTTTGGAAGCCCTGCCTTTCTGTAGTTGGTTGTGAAGAGGTTCCATTCTTTCAACAGAAAAACAAGTCAAAGGAAAAGAAAAATCACAGCTGAGATATACTAACCACCTGCTTTCTGCTAAAAGCCACTGCAAAACTGTGTTTCCTTCACCACAGTCTGACATGTGGCAGACTCTCACGGTTCCTGGGGTAAAGAGATCCCACAGTGGGTTTTTCGTGAGTTAGAAGCTCTCTTTGCTCGCAGCCCCAGAAAGAGAGTCTAAGGGCCATTTTCTCATTTTACAAGGGTTTTTAGGGCATCTGTATCTCCACTTTCCTTGGCCAGGGGAAAAGATAGGGTTTCTGTTGTTTAAACATTTCAAATAAGAACAGCCTGTTCCCCCCAGCAAGCCTTTGGCATGACATAAGCAGGGTTCCAATGGTAGAGACTTAGGTAAGTAAAAAAAAAAAAATCAGTGTTCAGGCAATCTAAAAATGTGCAGAGCAAAGCAGCAAAGAGTTCACTCACGAAGTGGTGAAAGTTGGCATAGTCCTATCCAGGATAATTTAATGATTAAGCCTTCTAATGTAAAACAAGTCATGTTTTTACTCAGCACTGATTCTAGTCACAGCAAACACTGGATAAGAGACATAAATCTAATCTCCAGTTTCTTCAAGAAATTCATGAGCACTCAGCAGTCCTTATGATGCGTTTCTGTGAAGAAAGGAACTCAGGCACAGAGGCTCACTTGCCTCTACTGAGCATCTTAACAGTTCTGTTTACTCATCCAGGAAAGCCCCAAGTAAATTCAGATGTCATTCTTACAGTATTATAGGGTTGTGAGAGCTATTATTTGATTTATATTTCTTCCTGTATTCTGCTCTTAGGATGAATAAACTTACTTTGGTACAATCACTAATAATGTGACCAAATATTCTGAATCAAGTACAAAGTCCTCTTTCTTTACAATATCAGCAAGGCTTCTGGTTAGCAAGCTTCCCCTGCAGAGAAACAAAGACAGCCAGAACAATTACATGTTTAAAAATTTAATTTGTCTGGTAAGTTTCCAGTGCTTGATAATATAATGTCTCAAAAAGACATTTTACCTACACAATTGCTATTAGCAGAGCAAACAAAAAGTCCTTATATGCATTTTATATCTCACTGTCCAAAGTCACTGACATTTTTATCAGTAGCTCCACTGCTGTGCGTCATTTCCATATTCCAAATACGTCACACGCTTAAGTGGCCAACTTTTCTTTTTAGAAGTTATTTAAAACCACAAGAACCATTAAAACCATTAACTATGGATTCTAGTATATGGAGCCTCAGAGTTATAACTAACCTAGTACAGTTCTACATACAGAACATCAATAAAAACTTAAAGCAGTGTATTTCCTCGTAGTCATAAAAGAGCAAGAATGTACATAGATTTAATGGTGTTCAGCTGACAAACTGCCATGGCTTAGCCCAGAACTTATAGCTCACTCCTAAAATAGCTTGTCACGTACTGTCATTGGCATGACCCATGGTCCTTCTGAATCAGCCATCAGGCTTGTGCCATTCACTGTAGTGGCAGGGTTCAGGCAAATTAATCCACCACATTTGCACAGAAGAACTACTGTACCTCAGCTGTACTTCAGATAATCATCACACCTACGTGACAAGACAACACGCAGTCCTTGTTTAATTTATTATCTGCGTGTACACAACAGCTGTCTCTGCTGGTAAATTCTGAGGGAAGAAAACCAGTTAAGTTGGAGTGAAGGAAAGACTTTCTTTTTTAGACAAGACACCTAAGTAGCAGTGTTACACACTACAAACAGCAAGCTCCTCTCAAACGTTCCAGCAATTTATGCTATTTGTACATGCTTTTGTGATTTCTTAATTGCTTTTCAGTCACAAGTCAGTCAACACCAACCAGCCAGCTGGTAATAAATGTTCTTTTCTGACACCTGCTCTTCAAGATTGATAAACACCTCAAAAATACATTAAGCTTAGAGCCTGTATCACTCCACATTTTATTAAGTTTTCGTGCTTAGATAACATTCCCGTGCTACATTAGCAAAAAACAACACAACTCACGCATTCTTTCTTTCCAAATTCTGAAGATTCCCTTTCAGATTATTGTATGCCGAGGCTCTTGCTTTTAGATCATTGTCAATCTGGTTTACTCCCTTAAAAATGAAAAGAAAAGGAACTGTGTCTAAAGAATTATAATAAAATATAAAGAAATTATAGAATTATAATAGAATTTATGTTCAGCTTGCCATTGCCGCTCAAGTAATCTTGGAGGATGGATTTGAGAAGGATGGCTTAATTAGCATGATTACCAAAAATCATTCATTCCCAGCTAGATAACTTGGCAGTAAGTGGAAGAATACAAAACAAATGAAGCACTTTAGTACATCTTAGATAGCCAACCGTGCTCGTATCGGCGCATGCCCTTTACAAGGAAGTGTTATAAAATCAACGCATTCAGTAACAGCTGGGGAACTGAAAGAACGTGGCACAGTGCTGCTCTGGCTTTACAATGCTGCCCACTGCCTCCTCACTGTAGTATGAAGCTACAAGCATGTAAAAGTTCCCAGGGACAAGTTCCTTAACACAGTTCAGGGACTCTTCCTTTATTTCGACTTAGACCACTGACGAAACATTTTGTTTCCATAAAATACTTCAGCTTGGAGATCCAGATATGATTTTGTTTCCACAAAATAAATCTCTCTTAAAAGCAAGGTCACTTAATTAAATAGTGACCTTGTTTATGGTAACACCTAAATTGGCTCGACTAGCAGGAAGTCATAAAAAGCCTGAACATCCTGTTAGTTTCATGTGGCAACACATTTAACAGCTTGCACCTTCACAGATACAGCAGTGCTTTAGACACAATACTCCGAAAATGGCAAAATTAAACAGAGGAGTACTTAAGGCTATTTAAATCCTTTGACTAATATAACCTTTAGCAAAGCATGCAGAACATTTCAGCAGGTGTCACCCAAGGCATATACCTGCATGAAAACTTCTTTATACTACAAGAAGTAACACTAACACCTTTTTTTTTACATCTAGAAGACAGCATTAAGGGGAAAATTAATCCGAAGATATTAAGCTAGGACCTTTGTGCATTTCAGCTTTTTACCAGACTGACAACCTTCCCCTCTGCCTTTTCCAAGGATCAACACTTTCAATAACAGTCTAACTATGCATTACTAATGACAAAACCCAAACACCATCGACACTAAACGCTGCCTTTACAAACCAGTCCCATTTCCTAATTGACAATACTCTAACTGCTCTCATTTGTAGAATCAGTAGTCTTTTGAAAGATGACTGCTTAGACAAAAACCTGTTACTGCTACACTGACTGAAGTTTACTGTAAAAAACAACCAGCTTTGCTTCCTATTGAATGTTAGAGAATACAGAACCACAAACCTCAATGTTACAGTAGAGCTCTTGAAAACAAATTTTTGTAAAATTACCAAATGAAGCAACAATACAAACTTCCTTTTGGGAGTCGAATTGGTGAGTAACTCACAAAGGTCATCGCAAAAGGAGGCAGACTCACAGTATTGCTAAAGAAAGTGCCAATCTAATATAGTGAGCCTATTTCTACACAGAGCAATCCCAGACATTTAAACCACTTATGCAGTCCTTGGCAATACACGAGTGTCTTGTAGCCACACAACTGAGCTGTTGCACTTCAATGGATGCCTGGCTTGCTGAAAAGGTTGGACTAGGGCACTAAGAATAACGAAGTTGTCTCCTTGCATAAGTCTGATGACTAATTTCTAATTTGAAGAATGACTTGATTAAGTGACAGTGCTCATACAGCACAGATGCCAACTCCAAAGTCTTCTATACTGACATCGGGGTTCTCAGAACTTCTGAAAGTTAAAAGCTGAAAAAACTTGATTGATAGTTTCAGCAGATTTCATTTCATTTTAAATGTTTCTAACACTGCTGTAATTTCTTCTCAACTGACAAACTCCCCACTGCAATTGCCATTACTCATTTTGACAGACATCACAATCTGCTGCCTGAGTGAGTAAAGATGATATAAAACCATACAGGAAAAGTAGTAATTCATGATTTGACAAGATTTTCAAATTATTTAACATCAACATGTCAAAAGGCTCCACAGATTTTAATTAATGTAGCTCTATCAATTTTCCTATGTCTTCACTTTGGCATGTGATTAACATGAAGATTTTATCTTTGTCAGGACTCTTTCTGCCTTGGGACAAAACTGATTCAAGTCCTGTGACATGATCTCCTAGGGGTCATTTCTATAAGAACATAAAGCATCTTCAATCATCTTCCTTCTCTTCCCTATTTTAGGGACACACATCTATGGTTCACAGTTGGAAATACTTCATAAACTATTTGAAATCAGATTTATGACATAGGTGTCCTGAAGCTGTCCCTATAGAATAGAAGCATGGCTAAACATGAAGAGAAATGGAAAGCCTCAACAGGATGTCTCAGGCTGAACTCCAGCAGACCTGTTTCTCTGCATTTACTATCCAACCTAATAGCTCAATGAGGTCCCTGAAGTAGATAAAGAATGTGAGACAGGTAAAGTTCAGATTCTAGAGTACAACTTTGTTGAAGCAGAATATTTATCTAGCAAACTTCAGGACACAGAATAACATACACTGAATCCTTGACAATTTTCAGTGAAGGGCATATCTCTTCATGTCCTTTGTTTCAACAGATTTAATTTCTGCAAAAACAAGCGCTGTACAATAACAGCTGTAAAAAGTTCCGTGCTTCATTTTGATACCTTCTTCTGCAGAAGGAAATATTATGTATTAGTGTCAGATATTATTATATCTGTGAGATATTTTTAATGTGCAAATCTTCAGAGCAGTAAGACAGCCAATGATCCTTCAACAAAAGGCCACACTGCAGATGTTTTCCAGAAACACTTACTAAACGTAATTTGTGAAATAAATTCAAGATACAGTGACAGTCCCAAAGAAAATATCAAAAATGAAAGTACTAATTGCCTTCTCAGTCAGCTTTGTAGCATATATTAAGATTTTGTAATCTCTGCAAAAAAATTAATGTAATAGTTTCAGGAATCTGCAGTTATAGCAAAGCACAAGTCTGCCAGCACTTACCCCCATCCCAACCCCATTATAGTCCCTACATATCCATCACCAAAGACTATCTCTGTAGGTACCCAGAACGGCCACTTCTTTTTTCCAAGTTATGTATTTCCAGTTAATGACACAGGCAGATCCAAAAGCCAGTCTGCAGATTACAGAAAACAGGGAAGGGGGGAAAAAGAAAACCTGAAGAGGCTGGGAAGATGTTAAAGTCAGGGTTGCTTACAGAGAACTCTCTCACCGTCTGAATCAGTCACTGCTGAGGACCCTGTCTAGGCTCACAAGCAAGTACAAAGCAAATGAAATCCTCCATGCATAAAACACTTTGCCAAAGTAAAGATGAGGAAACGCATGACAACTCTCAAATGACTTTCTTTACATCTAACAATGAAGGCTTATTTCTCCCCTCACAACTGAGTGCTATGGCTTTCAGAATGTAAGTTCCCTGGTTCACTGCTAACAGCCCACAAGGTTTGAGAACATCAGACAAACAATATGCTAGTACAGCAAAACATAAATGTAAACATCATTTGCTGGCTATTTATTTGTTAACTCAGTGATCCTAGGAAACAAAAATCAGCACAGACAGTATGATGGCCTACAGGGAGCATTCTCCAAATCCTATCCACTTCCTAATGTACTTCGTTGGTTACTAACTGCTACAAAGTTCACTACTATTGTTAGCTGACTAAAACAGACAAATAGCTTTGAGAGCAAGTTTTGTGCATAAATATCTCAAGTTCAAATAGGGAAGTTTTAGAAAACAAATTACCTTACCTTTGCAATAATTTCTGAAATATTCTTCAAGGATTGCTTGATTGGGTATTTGGCCATATCCCACTGGAACCTTGTTATATAGGTGACCAAGTCAACTAAAATTTTAAAGAACTTTGTTAAGATAGACAATAAAAAGACTACTGTATTTTATTCCATGTAGAACTGATGTAACAGAAGAGAGCTGTAACAGACTGGACCTTCCGATGAGTGGACCCAATTGCTTAAGAAATTTGAAAATAAACAAGTTGTAAGTTATCTGTGACCTCAGCCTTCAGATATTGCTCTCTCCACCTCTGTAGACCCTAAATGATATTTGCCACCAAGTCAAGGATGGTTGGAAAACTACAGATAAGACCAACTATTTCTTGCTCTGTGTGAAAAATGGATCAGAGAAGGAAGGGTTATGATAGCAAAAAAGGCAGCAATGACCATGTGGCTCACCAGAAGTGACAGTTTTGGAAAGCTATCTATGAAAGACACTACTCCAAGCCCTTATCCACTTATATTAGCCTCTCTTGCATCAATACAAGCTGTGTCAAATTCTATTAAATGGCTTTGAAAATAAAATATTGATTCAGAGAAAAGTGCAGCTCTTTACTGAAATAAAATGCACACTGGCACTCCCCAGTCCTTCTCAGCAGGGCTGCTCTCGATCCTTTCATCTCCCACCTGCACTGACACTGAGGGTTGCCCTGACCCAGGTGCAGCCCCTTGCACTTGGCTTCCTTGGACCTCATAAGTTTCAGGACCATTGCCTTCCCTTCTACAGTCTTAGGATTAGGATATCATGGTAACATTAGGATATCATGGTTAACACTTTACCTCCATTAGCCAGAAGATTCTCCTGAACTTTATCTTTACTGTCTTCTAGAACATCAGCCATATACTGGGCCACCTTCTTTACAACACTGAAAAATGAAAGATAAAGATATATTTTAAAAAAACCCAAAACCCCAAACCTGCTATTTGAGAAATACCATTCATAAAACTGATATTAAATTGCATGAGACTGGATCAAAAGTGACTGGATCAAACAAGGGTAATGATTGCTCTACATCCAAGCTTTCTGAGAGCACAAGCTGGGTTCAGTATCTGAAGGAGACCAACTTCTCAGAAGTATTCCACAACTTTATTTAAAATCTTCTCTAGTGTTGCTACTCATCACTTCTCAACAAGGTGAGGCTAGGTCCCTCACATTGGTGTTGAGTTCAAGTGTAATGTCACTATATATTGCAAAACTTTTTTTAAAGTCTGTTCTACTTCCAAAATTCTTACTCCTTTCTGGAAATAGATAGTGAGGTAGAAATCATCAGTAATCCAAACTAAACACAATCCTGACAATGCAACCTGACACTCAAGACCTGCCTTCCTAACTAGAAAAGCCATGTATAATATTATTCACACATGCCAGGCCAAATAGTTTCCTTTTTTATTTAAAAGCATCTACTTAAGATTTCTCTCCTTGAAACAAAAGATGGCTCCATGAGTTCTGGTTACATGAAATTTTGCTACTTTTGCTTAAAATCACTCTCAAAAGGCCATTATTTTCTTCAAAATTAATAGGTTTTTCATTTTAATGTTAATACTGTTTAAGCATTTCTAGGGATTAGGAAATGACATGATTACTTTCTCAAAGTGCATAAACAGTACTCCTGCTAAAAGAACAAGCTTTTACTTCATTTCATCACCTCTTCCTGCAGCTTTGAGGCTCAACTGTTAACAATTTTCCAGGACCCAGCAGCACACAGCACTACTATAGGGAGAACCATCCTTCATCAATGCATAATGTCCCACTATTCCATAAGAAGTTCAGATTATTTTTCTTTTTTCAAGAACAGATACTGTGAAAACCAGCATCTTAGCATTCTTAAATTTTAGCTTGCTGACTGCCTCCAGAGGATCACCATGATACAAAAAATGGTGAAAATAACCTGTGCATTATTAGGACTCAGCAAACCACCACATCATAATTCTAATACTTTGCACCTTAGTAAAAATAAACTGTTACCTCTCCACAAATGCATCCAGTTTAGCCAGTTCATCTGACAAACCAACCAAAACATCCAGTGTGCCAACCTAGAAGCAAAGATCAAAATGCATAAGCAGATGCATATAAACATAGAAAGACAAAACCAACTAACAGTAAAAGCTACATCTCCCCAGCAAGTAGCTCTGCAGAATTACATAAAATGCTGGACTCTAAGATTTCAGACATCTTGTTTAACAAGGGCACACTGTGTTTCATTTGTTAAAGACACCCCCCCTCAAAGCACCACAGGATCAGATCCAACTCACTAGTTTGGTGCTCAGTTTCAGTTCTGCAATCCAGCCATCCAAAACATGTTAAAACAATGTCTACACTATGACTTGGCTGTATTTTGCACAAGGCAGTTGCTTCAGCATTTAATTTACTACTTTAGATCAAATGTGAAATTTCACTGATCAGGAATCTCAGCACTGGAGGCAATCTGGACATTGAAAACTTTGACGATACAAGAGTACTGCAGCAGTCAGACCAACAAGAGTCTGGACTTTTTGCATCTTGGGTAATAGAATATCCAGCAGAGCAGCTGTCTGATCAACTCCTGTATTTTAATTTGAGCCTTTTCACTGTATCTCAGACAGAAAAGGAACAGACAATTCAGAAGGAAAAAAAAAATTAAATCATTTTAAAAAAGTCAAAACAAAACAGTCAAAGGAAACTCTCAATAATCAGATCACAAGTTCCCATTTTTCTTCTCCAAGTAACTGCTACCACTATGAAATCAAGACTACCATCCTTGGAAAAACTGCTTCAGTAGCTGAAAGAACACAGGTTGCTGAATCTTGAAAACTTACAGAGTGAACAACTAACTCAGACGTTAAGGAAAAAAGGTAACCGTTGGCTGAATTACTTCTTAGATCCACACATAAACATCAAGAGAAGTCAGCTGTTCTCTCTAAAATGTCTGCAAGTTTTAATCTAGAGAAACAAAGATGATGCAAAACAAACACACTTCTTAGGACATGACATGGGGTTTACATACCTTCAAGTCCGGAATATTGAACTTTGAATTAGTAGAAAGATTGTTATGTTTTGTAGTTGCTGCATGTAGCTTCTCCCATGTCTGTTGACAGGTTTTTTCCCCAGGAGCAGAAATCAGCCAAAACTCAGTCATTTTTGTGCCTTTATCTTGATGTTGGTTGATTCTGAAGATAAAGGCAAGATGCTAGCAGAAGGGAAGCAACAGAAAGAAGAAAAAATATCTACCATTAGTAAGGCAGTCAAAGCTTTGCCTGAAGAAAAACATCTCATTCCACATTACTAAAATGCAGTTCCAGTCTGTAAGAGATTTTACCAGGAGTATAATGTGGTTTCAAATTCATTTTTTCCTATCTTCCAAATCACATTTACACAGTTGGAAAATCTTTTTAAACTGCCCATCCTGTATGTTAAAGTGGGCTGAGTTTGCAACATTAGCACCTTTCAAATGTAATTTCACAGAAAGATAACAAGCAAACAATCTAATTGAAAATAAATCAAATAAAACAGGCCCCAAATTATATTTTCAAAGCTATACACATTTTCCAGCGTCTGTACAACAAACAACTTTTTCTGAGCACATCAGAGAAAAAATAAGGAAAACCAAACAAATTTCAACTCTGACTTATCTCTTCCAATAATTTTTCAGATTAGGACAGTGTTTAAAAGTAACTAAATGCCTGAAATTATTTAAATGCAATAAAATCTAGTTTATTCTTTCAAGTAAAGAAGGTTCTCCTGGCAGCTAAAAATTTCAACAAAAAGGAGGACACTTTCTAGTCTTGATATCTCTGTTATCACTGCAGACTATCAATAAGATTACACACACTGGCATTAGTCAAGAAAGTGTTGGTACTAAATACAAACGATGTTGGTTAACTTTGCAGTCAAGCTCAGGAAGTTAAGATATATGTTCTTTTGTCACTAAGAAGCAGAAGCAGCTGGTTGAGAGTTACTGGATTTTTTTTAATAAAGGAGTGAAGAACAAAATCAAAGAATACCTTGACAGAATCTAAATGTCACATTTTGATATCTGCAATGTCTTCTGTAGCAGCCTTGAATGAGTAGAGACTAACCTACATTTCATGAGCATAGACTGCAGCACTCAATTTTTTTGAGGGAGAACAAATCAAATGTTGTATTTGTTAGAACTAGTATGTGGCAGCAAACTTTGCCCAAAACAACACGCCTAGGTCCTTCATCTGTGTATTCATTCTATAGGTAGCAAATTATCAAGGGTGCTGAAATTCCAGGTGAGCTAAAGAAAGGCCTGATTGCTGATTCTTTTGCTCAGCTACTCAGGAAGCCTAAAGCTGAAGTTTACCAGCTGCTAAATGACTATCATGAAGCACAGCCTGGCATAGCAGCCATCCCCCTTGGACTTAAGGGGCCCTGTTTACAGCAGGAGATGATGACACCCAGTTACCGAGGCCCTTGATACCACGCACTCCGTGACTTCTGACACTGCGCCACCGAGCACAGCACAGCAGTGCTACAAACCCAAACGCAGACGATGCCACGGCAGGTACAGGTAATCCAGAAATCAGAATATTTACAAGACCAGACACACAACATCAGTTATCACCCCGCTACAGGGCTTCTTTGTTTAGCACCAACTGGATTATCTCACATAACAGGTCTCTGCAGGAGGTCTGCTAATTATCAATGATTTGGAACAAAATGAAATTTCCTCTTATTCAGACTGCTGTGATGCATTATCTTCCTTAATATATGCCAGACTTGGTGCATGAGAGGTTTTTCTACACTCCACTGAACTCTGGCCCTATAAAAGGCACAGCCAAGTTTACAGTAAACTTCACCTACTCTGGGAGACACCACTACAGCTCACATACACACTCAAAGTGTTAAAGCTTTAAACTGTTTTTGTCTGGATTTGACTAGACTAGGACTAGAAAAAGCTGTGGAATAAATGTTGGCTGAACAAACTAGGTGGTGGCAGCAGCAATTTGCAAATATCCAAGCAAAAGACAGAAGAGCCATAACACAGAAATCCAGACTCCTACTCGGTAAGACACAGGGAACACTGCACTCTCATACTTTCCACAAACATCAATACTCTCTGAAGAATATTTATAAAGTTTCCAGAAGTGGCACAGGCGGAACAGTTGCAGCTCCCAGGAATCATTAAGTCACAGGACTTCTCTTCCCTTTCTCCCTCACCATTTTCTGCCTGTGTGGTTGGTTTTTCTTAAGCTCTGTTCCATTTCTAATAGCAATGGGACGGAAGATGATTTCCCATTCCAGGTAAAATGGAGGTATTATCAAATGCACATAAGGGAACAAAAAGATTGGTAGAAGAGTTTTAAGTGTTTTTCATGAGGGGGCTTGAAATCAGAACAATGGAGAATACCAAACAAGAAGTGAAGAAAGGAGAAGTGCTACAGAATGGTTAGAAAAACAGAAAAACAAATGCTGGTCAGACAAAAAATACATACAGACCCACTGTAATATGAAAGCCAAGCAATTTAAAGGAAAGAACCACAGGATAAAGCAGGAAATACCAAGTGTTCAAAAGAAAACCTAGAATAAGCAATAAAAATGGGTAACTGTTGTTCACACCATGTACTTCTATGACCAGCACTTTTTTGTAATGTACACTGCTTCATCCCTATGATATTAGGAAAATGATTTCCAAAGAAAAAACCTTTCATGCAGTATACTACAATGTAAAAGAAAACCTATGAACAACTGTTTTCAGTGCTGTACCTGGAAAACATACAGGATGTTAAAACAAAATCTCAACTATGGCATTGCATTTTTCAAAAATAGAGGGCAAGAGGCAGGGGACAATTGCTTCTATTTAGCTCAATAGTAAAGCTCAGTTTACTAATGTGACTTAGTTTTAAGTCCCCAGGGTGTCACTTCTTCAAGCTCGCTTTCAGAAATCACTTCTGGCGCTTGGCCTCCACGTTTCATAAACAGAAGCTGCCACAACGAGGAAGCCGGGGAGATTGCGCCATGGGGAGTCCCCACGCTTGTGCGGAGGCGATCCGGGGCTGGCACCGGGAGCGGGGGGCGCTGCCCTCGCTCCCCACGGAGCCGGTGACCTGGATCACAGGGATTAGATACCAGTTCCCATAGCCCGGCAGCCGCCGGCTCGGGCTCCGCAGGCCGTGCTGTCACTTCGCCCTCCCCGAGGTAAACACCTCCCGCAGCGGCAGAGCGGTGGCCTGGCGGCCCTGAGGCCCAGCAGAGCCCTGGGAGCCGCGGTACCGCCGGGCCTGGCCGGAGCTGCCCTTCATGCCAGGCCCTGCGCGGCCCGGCGCCGGGGGAGGCCGGGGCGCTGCGGTAGCCGCTCGGAGTAGCCCAGACACCTGTCGGTCGGTCGGTCGGTCGGTCGGTCCTTCCTTCCTTCCTTCTTTCTTTCCTTCCTTCCCTCCCTGCTTCCCTTCCCCTCTCCGATCCCCGGCCCCGTCCCGGCGTTACCGTCACTGCTCCATCCCCGGCGCCACCGCCCGCTCACCCGCCGGCGGGTCACGTGACCCGCGGTCAGCTGACGCCGCCGCAGCGCCGGGCTCGGGGGGCGGGAGCAGGCGCTGTGACGCAGCAGCGCAGTGACTGACGGGCCCGGTGAGGCCGCGGGTTCGAGGCTCGCCCTGGCGCCGTCGCTGCTCTTGTCGTGCGGTCTCCGCAGTCGGGGCTCGCCCGGGCACCTCAGGGCACCGATGGCCTCAGGGCCCGGGCACTTCTGATTAATGTGGGCTTGATCAGGGAATTAGTGTGAAAACCACGTGGCTCAGGGCGGTCCCGTGTCAAGAAGGCTTTGTATGATTCTGCCCTTAGGGCAGAAGGGTGGACGGGTTTGAAAGCGTGTGGTTTTGTTCTTGCTGCAGCCAGTAGATTTTCCTCAGATCACAGAATCACCGACTCAAGGAAACATTTAGATTGGAAAAGACCTCTAGGATCATCGAGTCCAAACAGTGTTGAACACCACCGTGTAAACCAGTGCTTGGCACTGAGTGCCACATCCAGTCTTTCCTTAAGCACCTCTGGGGATGGTGACTCCACCACCACCTCGGGCACAGGCAGTCCATTCCGCTGTTTAAACACCGTCCCAGTGAAGAAAGTCCTGTAATGTCCAACCTAAACCTCCCCGGGCGCAGTTTGAGTCCATGTCCTCTTGTTCTACTGCTTGTTATCTGGGAGAAGAGCCTGACCCCCACCTGGTACAATTCCTTTCAGGGAGTTGTAGAGAGCGATAAGGTCACTTCTGAGGCTCTTTAGGCTAAACACCCCCAGCTCCCTCAGCTGCTTCTCATGGGACCTGTGCTCCAGAACCATCACCAGCTCCGTTTTCCTCCTCTGGACACGCTCCAGCACCTCAATGTCCTTCCTGAATTGAGGGGCCCAGAACTGGACACAGCACTCGAGGTGTGGCCTCACCAGTGCCCAGTACAGAGGAAAAGATCAGCTCTTGGAAAACACACGGTGTTGGAAAACAGAGCGGTACTTCAGGGATCACAACTATGGGAATGTGTGCTGAAATGCTTTACTGCTGTCAGTCTGCAGTGAAGGGCTTGGGAAAAGAGGAGGCTTGCATGCAGGCCACAGTGGGAAAACAGTGGGAAAACAGAAGAAACTGTTGCTGTTTTATTTTGGCACCAAACCCCATTTGTCTTAGCTCAGAGTAGAAATGCTGAGTGAAAAAGAGAAGGTTGTAAATTGCTGTATTGCTAGCTATGTTGTGTGATACTGCCTGTCATCTTAATTCACAACATTATATGAAAAAAGCAGAACACAAAAGGCAAACTATTTTGGTTTGCTGGTTTTAGGGAACCAAATGGTTTGTTCCTATTTTTCTTAGGTTGTCTTTTTTTTATTTTTCCAAATAGGCAAGAGTTGGAGCCCTTCTATAGCTGTGGATGGCTTGTGGGGAACTGCAGCAGAGAAAAGGCACAAATGTGACTAGAGATATCAGAAAGGTGACTTCACACAGTTCCAACCCAGCAAAGAATGGGGCTTTATGTTTCTGGGAGCAACTCTAGTCCAGTGCTCTTACCCCCTCTAAGTATTTATAGGTCCAGAAGCTCCAAACTCTGATTAGTCAAGTTCAAAGTGTGAATGTTGTTAAACAAGCCCTGATGTGACAGATCAGTCTTCCTTCAGCCATTTATGTTGTCCTTCAACCACCAGAGGCTGCTGAAAATGTTCCCATTGCCGAGCTGCCCACAGCCATTTATAATGCTCTTACATGCTCCTACGGGTACAATTTTGTTAGAGAGGCTTTTCTCATATCAGTATAAAAAGACTTACCCGAAACTAATAGGGTAAAACAGAAACTTGCCTACCTTAAATGTGGGCAAACTTATTTTTAAATCCCAAATTAAGAACTGCAGCAAGAATAATTTCTTAATGGATAAATTATTAAGTATTTTAAATGAAAAATCTTACAAAATTTCACAATAGGCACATTTTCTCATTATTATTGCAAGCCATTTCCTCAAAATGTGGCAATATATGCCATATGCAAACACTAACCAGCAAATGCAAGACATTATCTGTGTTATTTTTGGAACAAGATAAGATTTTTTTTGAGTGATCCATAGCTCCAGGCTATCAGACGGAAACTTGGCATCAACCTCTATAAATAAACAGAGTGGTTAGTAAATGATACTCTAAAAGCAGTACTTAAGAGACGAACAGCAAGCATTTCTAACTTGCAAAATGACAACATGCTTATAAAACTGCAGGAGGGGATTCTGGCAACAAGGACCTATGATGTGCTACTTAAAGTCCAGTGCCTATTGTGGTTGGTTTTACAATGATATTTGCCATTCAGTTAACTGATATCAATGAGGTACAAAGCAAGCCTGTAGGAAATCTATTACTCTTCACTAGAAAACAAAAAAAAACCAACCAAAAAAAGGGAAAATATTAGCAAAAATCAAACAACCAGGATATTAGCACCCTTGGAATAAATGCACAGGAACAGTGAGCTGCAACACAGTCTTTAAGTGAGCTATTGGTGAGAAACCCAAGCCAGATGTGCAATCATTATAAATGCTGTTAGGGAGAAATTGGTAATTAGTAGCATTTAAAACCACACCTGCTACAATAGGAGTGGATATATGGTAGATTAAACAGATATGTTCACTAATATTTTTATAATAATACTTCCCTGTACCATTGCTCCATCTGGCCTGACAGGGGTATTTTTATGAAGACTCTGAAGCCTGGAAAAAAATAGTACACACTTCTTTTTTTTATGTCTTGAGAAATCTATTTGTTGAAATTTCATTCAGGGAGGAAGGAACTGTTATGTGTCTTTATGACCTCAATTATTTTCTGTTGTAATTTTTAAAAAACAATTCTCTCTTTAAATCATTGCATAGAACTCTCATTCTATAATAAAAATATACGTCAAAAATTACTTTGGGTCAGGTCTCTGTATAGGCCTGTATTCAACTTCGAATATCTGAATGACTCCTTATTGTTGAATACTCTTATTATGCACAGGCTAAATACAGATTGACTTGGATGTGCACTGGGCTGCACAGAGGTATTGAGGTAAAACTACTTAGGACTGAGAAAGCTTATGTGGGCGTTAGCAAGAAGTGACGGGCGCAGGGTTGCCCTTAGAAATGATCTTTTACCAGCTGCATGAAGTGGTTGCTCTTTTAGATCTGGAGAGGGAAAACTAGAACACATGAGATAGGTTATGAAAGCAGCTGCTGCTGTTTGGAAATCCTGGTGATGAAAGTAACCCTACCCAGGGTTAGGAGGGTCCCACAGGATTTATGTGACCCCAGGCACGTGTGCTGCACCAGGAAGCGATGGGGAGTCCCCAGTGAGGGAATCCACGGTGGCTGTGCAGGAGCCTCAGCCAAAAAGCCCATTGCAGGCTGCTGCCAGAAGCCAGCCAAGGACTCAGGAGCCCTCTCAGCTGTGAGTCAAGACTGACATTCCACGTTCCCTCATAGCAATGGATGGTTCCAAAATGAACACGGTAAAAGGATTTTAGCTTTTAATTCTAATGTGATGGATCTTCACACCTCTGGTTATTTTTGAGGGAAATACAGATTTTATTGGAATTCTGGTTATTCATGCATTCTATATTTATTTATTTATTTATTTATTTGATTTGTAGCCAAATTTTCTCTAATGATTTTTGCAGAGCTATGTGTTCTTCTTTGATATGTGGATGACATTTACAACAGAGATCAGAGATGGTACAAATTTGCCTTGCTTTTTGGCATCCTCTGAGGCCATGCTTTCTGAATTTATACCAAGAAAAGCTGACAAGCTGTCTTGCTGAAGACAATGGGAATATTATCATCGGTTTTAACATGATCATAATTTTCCTCACAGTTTTAATATGTCAGTGGGATTTTTATTCTGGTAATAAAGATGGTAAAATAAGGATTCTATACAATTTGCAAGGACTAAAGCCCTAAAAATGAAAAGTTGTAATTTTAAAGCTGAAAAATATCTGTAGATCAAACAATAGGGAAGAATAATATTGCTGTACTTATGTCCCAGTATCATGTTGTGCAGTATGCAAATATCTGAAAAATAAATACAATTAGGTAAGATCGTAATATTCTGTGTAACATGGGTAAACTGCAGTATAAGACCCCATCCTGCAGCTTCCATCAGTTTGGCTGATAGGAGAATGAGAGAAAAAATACTATTGTTATCCCAAAATTATTTTTAAAAAGCGGAGAAAAAAATATTACTTTGTTATTTAACTTTATTTTTCCTGGAGGTGCTTTTTGAAAGTATTTTAATAAAAAATACCTATCAAAGCACATTGCACTTTAATCTTTCCAGATGTTGCCTGGGAGACACAAGCCCCAAGATTGAAATGTAAGTCTTTGAAAAAAGATGTTTGCAAACTGTAGCAAAATTTTTTTTCTTCAGCTAAGCTATGTGCCAGAGACAGAATGTCTCTTCCCTAGCTGCTTCTCTGTTTTAAAACTTCATCCCTGACTTTCAGCTTCACTTCAAGGACTTGAGACAGGTTATAAATCTGAATTTTACAAAGTTTTTGAAATTCCTAAATTACCACAACTGACACTGAAGTACCCATTTATATGTATTTATGCATATGAGCATTTAATTATTCTATACAATATGGGCAGTATGTTCAGGACAGGTGCAGAAAGATTTAAACCATCATGCCTGAAAAGCTTTGGGGCAGGCTGTACTCTGATAGAGTTGAAATCCATGTCCAAAGCCTTGTTCCAAATCAAGCTGTGAGAAGTTATGAACAGCATTTGTGATCCCAGTTGCACACTCCACATGTACAGCATTGACCACTACCTCCCTCATTCCAAACAGGACAGAGTTCTCAAGTGCTCTACTGTTATTTGGGAGAGCACCTGATTTATGGAAGGGGGCACTGGAAAGCTCAGTATTGTCATGGATCTGTGTTTCAGAGCCCCTTATTTAGAGTTCTGGTGTAGAGACAAGCTGTTGGGGGCTTCTTTGGGACTCTCAACTCTAGACTTGCATTGATCAGAAGGGGCTGGGAAGGCTGTAGCCCTGTACAGTGTGCAACACCTGGGGGGACACGTTCAGCCCCGGGGCTGCACAGCACTTCCATCCACACCCTGCTGCATCCAGATCTCATGTTAGTCCCGTTCTCAAATAATGCAAAGTCAGGCAGTACCCTCCTTGTCCAGCACACCTGTGTCTACAGCCGAGCCCAGCTGGCCTGGCTCAGGCAGCAGAACTTTGCAGGGTGCACAGCAAAGCAGTGCACAGTTACAAATCTGTACAGTGGAAGAAATCCCAAAGTCCAGAGGGGTCTGTCAGCAGAATGGTTGGATGCTTTAGGAGCTGTGGGAGAAGCCATGAATAAGATCTCGGGACACCAGTGATGCCAGACTTCATTGGAGTTAAATGCCTGAACCCCACTGTGAACCTACACTGAATTAAAATTCCATTTAAGTAATTTCATTACCATATAGTAGTATTTAAATGACGTACATGGCTGTATATTCTGACAAATGGAAACCATATATAATCACGTCAGTAATAGCAATAATGGATTGGCAATTTATATTTTAGGACCGATTAAGAAGATACGAGTGACAATAAAGTACCAACTGTTATAACTTGGCACCCAGCTCTAGAAGCACTCATTCAGCCTAGCAGGATGTCCCTTGTGCCTTTGTAGATGGCACCTTGGAACACAGAAGTTGCTGACTAAAGAAGACATAATATAGACTACCACCACAGTAGTTTTGACAAGAAAAGCAAAATCCCTGTCTCACTATGGTTTAACTGTCCTAGACAGTTTTCCTCTAAAATTATTTTTTAAAAACCAATTTGAGTAATTCACTGTATTCTCATAAATTCTCAGTTTCCTCCCATTTAAATCCTTTGGTTATAATCCTGGCCAAATATTTTCCTCATCACAACATTATATTAGAAAAGGTTTTAGGGCGTATTTTGATAATTAACTACTTGACATCAGATTGCAAAGGCAGCTTATAATGTCATCATCTCTGTGTCCTTGCCTGCCAGTCCTGCCCCACATTATGTCCACTTTTGCCCAACAATCTGCAACCACACAGTGGTCTCATGTGGCTGGAAAACAACTTTTTTCAACCCCCTCTGTTATTTTTCAGTTGAATCAGTTCTTTAATCTAATCTACTCAGTAGTTGTAAGTGTGCCAGTGCTTGAAGGAGAGAGCTAGTGGGAGAGCAAGAGGCCCAGAAAGTACACGAGCACTGAGCTGTACAGCTCATTCATGCAGCACTTCCACTGAATCCTGTCATCAGATAAATAAAATTATGTATGTGTTTATGGTTTATATGATGTTATATGTTTCTTTTGCTAACTATGACAATAACTTCTGCTACATACAAAATGCATAAATCATGTAAATTTTGTCTTTACTTCAAATTTCTGGTAGAGGGCAATGTTAGAACAGCTTATATTCTGTTCTTGTTTTTCACAGTCTATAAACGATGGTATGTCTGGCTCTTCACAGACGTGCAGCAAAGCTAATAATTCACTTGAGGTTCCCGGGAGCTGAAGTCTCATTTTGTCACACATACCTCCAAGGCAATCATATGGACTATGTGACACATATCACTGCCAGTTTATTTTTAATTTGCCAAAAGGGCAGTGATTTACCTGCTGGTAAGTTTAGATCTTTGAGTATATTCCCCATTTTTTTACCAGAATGAAATGATCTCACAGGAGGCACTGAAGTTGATGGTAGTACTTAGTCCTTATTTATGAGGATAAGTGATCACCCAGCAGTGGCATTTTGGATATTTTGAGTCCATTCCACAAGTGTATTCCAAAGTTCAGACAAGGAGCACATTTTATTGTCTCTGACACCTGGAATGCAGAAACACAATAAACATTTTTCAGTTAAATCCATCACCATCCCTTGCATCCTTTTGCTTTTTGTTTATTCTGGAGCTAAAAATGTTTAAGGTCTCTCTTTTTAGCAGGCTCTTCTGGACTTGGGCTAAATAACATACTAGATTCTTCCACGTCAAATTCCTTTGAATCACATTTATTCTGCTTGGGTGAATTACTAACGAGATCAACAGTGTTTTGATTAAACAATGAAGATAGACATGAACTTGCACTGAATTCCCTGGATTTGGAAAATAGAATGTGAAACAGTACCTTCTTAAGATAAGGCATGCATTGAGAACAAGAGGGATAGCTGGAAGAACTGTTGACACTTGTTACATGTATTTGAGGCAGCAGTAAGATACAAAGGCACCTTTTCTTGCCTAAAGCACAACTTGGATGGCAAACAACCAAATTTGGTAGATACAATTCCAAGTTTCGTGTAAGGTAATGCCTAACACATTGCAGGTGAGAAAGGCGATGTAAAAGTGTGAATAATAATAAATAATAACAACGGCAACAATATCTCTTTACTTTCACTCTTAAATCTCAAATATATCTCACTCATATATGTTTATTTTATGAATGTGGAGAATGAAGCATTGAGAAGGGATCTGACTTGCTCCCATTCAAGCAGTGTTTGAGTGAAGATTGAGCCCAGGCTTCCAGCCCCTAGCCCATGGTCAGAATGGTCCCACTGTGGGAATTGCTGCCTTCTCCAGGCTGTCTTTTCTCATCAGCAGTAGAAATCTAGATTTGGATTTGAGAATGCTCCTCTACTAATAGGACTGCTGGTTTTTACCATGCAAAGGCTGGCTGAAAGGATGCACTTCCCAGTAAAGAAAATGAGCACAGGAGAGCTTCAAAAAGAGCAGAAATGGTACAGTTCAACTTGGGATCATTATATTTGAAATCAACTGTCTAAATGCTGTGTTTTACCTGTGTTTCAGGTAAAAATGTGTTTAGGAAGGGCATAATTGACAATAGGAAAGAAATGGCCTTCTCCAGCTATGACGGAGGGGAAGGTCATCTAGCTGGACAGTAATTCATGGAAAACCTTATTTCTTCACATTATACATATATATATATATATATAAAGAGACATTTTGGCAGACAGTGCTTCTGGCAATGCAGAGCACACCTTGCTCACAGAAGTGGTGGATCACTTCCTTCTTCTGCAACTGAATAATATCCCTATGCTAACTTCAGCAACTGCTTTGGCTTATAACTACTATTGGGATAGTAATTACTTTTTTTCTTTCTGTAAGGGTGTTTTGCATGTTTTATTTCTTCTTTGAGCAAGTTAATTTGTCTTGATTTCTTCACTCTCATCTGCTTTTCTTCTTCTTAGTGTGTTTTTCCTATTTTCTTGGGGTGACTTTATGATGTGTATCCCCTATCGATGCTCTGTGCCCAGACATCAATCCTGTGCCTTTCTGTGCCTTTAAACTGAGCCCGAGAGGGGGGAGAGAAAAAAACTGAGCAAACTTTTCAAAGCAGTTGTTCAAGGACACACTCCTCTGTGTTCTCCTGCTGCGGGGAGAAGAGCAGAGGAAGCACCCTTCTTGCTTTTCAGCCAGCTTTCGGCTCCTTTTCTCCGGAGGGAGACAGACAGTTGAACTTTGTTTTCCTGGGACTTTGGCTTTTCCCTTCTTCTCTTCTGGACTGTGTGAACAACATCAGAACACATTGGGGGAATTTTCCACTGAGGCCCCGGAGGTGGGCTCACACCCACCCAGCTCCAAGGAGGAGGAGAGAGACCACACCTACTGAAGGACTCTGAAATATTCCCAGGTTTCTCTCCACAGCAAGAGGTTTTATTATTCAGCATTATTATTCTTTTCCTGTGTGTTTGTTCTAAATAGTTTTTTATCTCTTTCACTTTCCTCCAAGGAAAATATTTTTTCCTGAACCTGGTGGGGGAGGGGTGGTTGTAACCTGCCTTCTATCAGAGGATATTTTCCTCCAAATTTGTCTCAAACCAGCACACCTATATGCCCATTCTTCCTCATGTGTTGCACACTGATGTGCCCCTCCCCTCCACGAGCCCTTCAGGGCAATGCTGTCCTGCAAGTGAGGGACCACTATGATTGCTGTGCTGTGGTAGCCCTGATTTGGAGATAGCTCTTGAGCTTCTGTCACCCCTCTTCTTTGATAACAACAACTCCTGGGATCTTTTGTCCCAGAGGCCCACGGGTTTCCAGGCTACCATGAGCAACAGCTTGTTCTGATCTGATCTTCTAGTTGCATCACTGGCTTTTGAGGAGTTATTACCTGTTAATACCTGAAATTACATTATACAGTAGCTTGGTAGGAGCTACTGTATGCTGTGGCCATGAGGACAGAGTGCATTGGGTAAGCCTGGATGTGCCTATAATGCATGCCCAGATGAGAGGCTGCTGCTGTGGGACCCATGCACAGCAGCTCAGCGCTGCAGGATGGAGCAGGTTGCCCAGGGAGGTTGTAGATGCCCTCTTCCTGAAACTGTTCCAGGCCAGGCTGGATGGGGCTTTCAATAACCTGGTTGAGTGAAAGATGTCTGCCAATGGGCAGAGGGTTGGAACTAGATGATCATAAAGGTCCCTTCTAACCCAAATCATCCTGTGATGCTCTGCTTCCATTTATATCTCTGTGGTGAAGCAGATCTCGTGTCTATGTGAAGGTTACGCAGCTGAGCAAGGGCTGGCTGGACAGAACGAGTAGGTGCCATTTCTGTGCTCCATTGCTCTGCACCAAAATACTGATAGTAATGTACAATCTGCAGCATGTCAGCTACAAAAACTACAAAATAAGTAATTTTTTAAAAACCCTTATGATTACATTTTATTGATATTTGCTCCTTTCTGATTGCCACTAACAATCCCCACCTTTGAGTTTTTCTACACAGCCCATGACTTTTTTCTTTTAATGAACATGCAGCAGTTGGGCAGAAACTGATGTAATATCATGGGCTCTTCCAATCCTTGCTGCAAGCGTTGCAACACTGCCTCTGTCTCACTGCATTTGCAGAGAGACCTTTTGCCTTGGTAGCTTGCACACAGCCAGTCTGATGGATGAATCCAGACTGTGACAACTGATAAGAGCTGGTGCTTGCAGGGAACCTGGGGTATTGGAGTGAGATCTAATACTTGATATGTCCTTTGCCGAGTTGGAGATGTGCACAGACTGCTGAATATTTCTTCTAGTGTGATTATATTTTAAATTTGACTTCTAAGTACTCAAAGTAGGCTATTTTTGCAGAGTTATATATATTTAAATAGGTTTCTTTAAAGTGCCCCTTTGTGGAAAGGAAGTGTGCAGGGCTAATTATGGTTGAGCACTAGCACATGTCTGAGGCCATAACATACCTGTAATCTAACACATGTATCTGATTTTTAAGGGCAGCGAACACACAGTCCTGGGACCCTCTACCTCCCATCCAGTCACTAGGTAGGTAATTTTCTAGATTTGACATTTTTGTCATTTTCAAGTTTTTAATGAATTTATACAAGAAGTAGAATACAAAAATGGGTGAGATACTCCTTAAAAGGAAAGCCACTGTCACCAAGGCCTCTAACTCTTACAAAGTCACACTGTTTTTAATGCAACATTTATGTGTATGTCACACCAGCTGTATTGCTGGATTAGCCACGACTCACATAGTCCTATCTCCTTCCCCTGTTAGTATTCAGCAGAGGAAGGGGCAAGAAATGTCCTAATCATGTTTAGCTGAGGATTGGGGTAAATGCTGACTGATTTCAAAATTTCAATGTGTTGCAACTCTGAACACTGGTGTTAGACTCCTACAGAGTTCTAGCCATCAGTAATATCTATCAGCTGGGAGTCCCACAGCTGAACTGTCCATCATGAGAAAGAACCTAACTTCACATCACTCCTGAATGGGTCGCATTTTAATTTCTTCAACTCTCCATTCCTCCTTGCATTAGGAGACAGAATGGAAATTCACACTACACATTTTCTGTATTGTCATTATCTGACGAGTTTCTGTTACTCATGTTTCTGTGCTTAAGCAGACTTTTCCATCTTCAGGTTTATCCACCCTGGAAATAAGCTGTTAAGGAAGTTAGAGTGTGGAATCGAAGGTCAATATTATTTTGCACAAGCTTTTTGTGTGGCCACCCCTGCTCTGCACTTGAAGGGCTTTTTAAAATGTGTTCCAGATTGCTTCTACTGCACACAGAGAGCACGTTGTGAACGTGCCAGCTTACTCCCCACAGCTCAGATCCTTTCCCACTATACACATACCTCAACAAGCAGGGCAGATGTGCTGAGCGAGGTGCAATGCACGGCAATACCATCTGGGCAGGATGACTGCTCAGTCCCCTGGCAAGCTCCACTGCCACCCTTGTGCAAGCAGCCTCTCTGGGAGGCTGTTGATGACCTCCCCCAAAGTCTCCTTTAAGCCCCTCTGACTCTATAGTTCCTGAAATAGTGTGAAATGCTGTCACTGTGTGCGTAGGCATGGCTGGGCACAGGGCAAAAGAAAGGGCAGAGAGGGTTGTAGGTAAATAACTCGGCTGCAATTTCACAAGTTCTGCATAATATGGAAGATTAGATTTAAAATGATAAAAAGAAGAGAAGGAAGGACAGAAATGTCCCTCCGTTTTTCATATCTGCATTTGCTGTACAGTCACAAATACTTTGGTGTTCTGATTCAAGGAGAATTTTGTCATATGGGCGAGTTTGTAGGTAATCTTGGTATAATTCCTTAGCTTTTAGAGCAACGGTATGTCCCAGGTGGGACTCTGCAGAGCTGTCAGTTTTATTTGTTTGTTGTTTTTTTTTTTTTTTAATTTACAGATTATCTGAACATTTGAGCTACAAGAGCAATGTAGAAATAATTTATTCTGTAAGGACTTTTCCCTTAAAGGCAAGCTCACAGCGTAAAAGGTCTCCCAGGCTCTGTGGAGGGCTGGCAGGAGTTTCTGAGTGAAGGCCAAAAATATGTTCTTGCAGCAGTGTTTCCAAATTGATGGCACTACAACAGAGGCAGCTCCACTAGAGACGAAGCAAGCAAACCCACGCTTTGGCAGGATGGGGAGTTCTGCCTGCCTAGACGTAAGGGTAGCTGTCATCTTTGCAGTTTTATTTGTCTTTGCCTAAGGCACTGAGAGGAATTATGTTCATATGGTAAATAAAAATAGTCCAAGTAAAAATATCCTGTGTCTTTATCCTCTCACTTTTATCTTACCCAAGAGTTATCTGCTTCACTTGGGAAAGCTGATACTCTCTGAACACCGCACAAGCACTATATAGTGTTGGGTGCTGCGACTAATTACTGGGTAGTTACAAGTGCTGAAAAGAGCGAAGAAGAAGACAAACCCCCTGAACTTTCCACTGGTTCTAGTCTTGTTTTAGCTGCCATGGGTTTAGCACTCCTTTCAGCTGGGGCCAAGAAGAGGTTTCAAATGACTGGTGCAAATGGACTAAAATTTCAGAGTAGCACATGCCTGGGAGGACATTCTCTTCTACCTAGCTAATTCCCAAAATATAATCAGCAGGCATCGGCTGAGCTGAGGGAGCCTCTCACATGTATGGTGCTTTACCCTGCTGGTTGACCTAGTTGCTGATGCAGGGAGTCCCACACAATGCCAAGCCTGTTAAGTGACTGCAGATTTCTTTGCACAAACAAGCAAACAAGAAATTAAAGAAAAGCTTCAGCAATGCTGATAAGCTTGTAGGGGCACTTAGGGCTTGTTTGTTTGGTTTGGGATTCAGTTTGGCCTTTCTTTGAACCCAGCTAAGATGGAAAGCTGTAGTAAGCTTCAGTGCAGCACACGAGGCCAAAGGAGGCCAGAGGTGGCTGCAGCTCCCTGGCCATTTGGGGCTTGCGAGAGCATACACAGCATCAGTCCTGCTCCGTATGTCACGTTCCCCAACGCCCTGGGAGTGTTTGCTCTGTCATGCTGGTGTCGGAGAGATAAAAGGAAAGATTGAAACCATCTGTGCTGTAACACACCCTAGTCAAAGGTGTCACAGGGTTTCCGCCAGACAAGCAGCGTCAGTGACGTTTCCATGCCTCCTTACCCATGATTATCGTGTCACTGAACATGAACGAGACTTTGAGGAACTTCGAAGGGACCTGAATTGCAGTGGAAAAGTGAGTAGCAGTTTGTGAACAGTTGCTCTGTAAGGACTACATCATCCTTAAAGGATCACAACTGCTGGTCTAAATCGTTTTCACTCCTAAAAGCACACAAATACAGAAATGCGAATACAGTTTGTACTAGCCACATGTGTTTTAGGACTACATTTAAATGCCACGTAAGTGTTTTGGGGTAGCATTTAAAAATAATTTCAGTAATTTTAGAGAATTTTTTCAGTAATAAAACTTTTAGTACCAGGAATTTAGTACCATGAAGTGTAGGAGATTATGGTAATAGATGATGATGGTGGAGAAGTGAGGCTTGCTCCTGTAGGAAGCCCTTATCCCTGTAACACATATATGCAGGAACTGGTTTTATGTTCTATTTTGAAAGATGATTTGTGAACACTTTATGAACAGGAGACAGGATTTATGATGCACAGTAAGAAGGCAGTTCTTTGCTCAGCGGTATTGCTGCTCAAAGAGCCGTGCACTTTACTGGGTCATTTGTTGCTCTCACCTTTTGCAGAATATTTTCATCAGGTGTTTTTCTTATTTTTAATACATCTTCAGGAAGAGAGAAGTGACCTCATAATTTTGTTTTATTAAACAGAAGGACCGTGAATTTTCCTTCTCCTGTGCCTGTGAGGTTAGTGATGTGTATGCATTGTGGTACTGGGTGGAAGACTACAACTCATGGATAACATTCAGGGCTGTGATGCTTTAGATGGATAACTGCAATAAGCTGGAGGCAAACAAAGCTGATCTGCATATAAAATGTCCTCTTATTGAAAAAGCAGATGAAGGCATGCAGATCTTGCTGTTACAACTACATTTTTAGGATCCTAAAGAAGATTGCAGGCTCTTTCAGCAACATTTTTGTGAGACATGAATTGTCTAGAGACCACTCTTCATATTAAAGATGCTAGCATGGATGAAACTGTGGAAGGAATCACCTCATCACCAGCAGTAAAAAGGACCCCCCCAAACTGCTTTTCATTTATATTACACTGCATAAACATTAATGGACCACGGGTGCTAGAGCCAAACCTTCTGAACCAGATCCAACAACCGCAGGCGTTACCATGGCAGTGTCTCTACCAGCTTCTAAGCAGCCTTCTTGAGCAGCTCCACCGTGCTGGCTCATGTTCAGAGCCTGAGGCCTAAACTCAGTCCCACAGACCTTCTTTTCCTGCACAGCTAATTACTATCCTCTCATACCCGTGCAACACAATTGCACAACCACAGCTAAGGTTTGCGCTCTCCATTACAGTGCTGTCAACAAAAGGTCTCTTTGCATGGTTTTTTGGGCTGAATGCTCAGAGATCTGTACTGCAGCAAGGTCCCCAGGGATGTGGTCATGGCCCCAGGCCTGTCAGTGGTCAAGAAGACTTTGTACAATGCTTTTAGGTATATGGTTTACCTTTTAGTCTGCCCTGTGGCAGGAGTTGGATTTAATGATATTCTTGAGTCTCTCCCAACTCAGAATACTGTGTGATTCTATGTTTCTAGTCTTTTCTACTTTTCCCACTTCTTGATATGTGACTACAAGAATATTAACACAACTGCTTAGTGAAAACTTTTGAGATCCCTGGCTGCAAGAAATAAGAATGGAAGCGGACTTAGCCTTTTTTTCTTAGCTTCTAATTAAACACAAAAAACCAAATAATATTGCTCACTTACTATGCAATAGAAGTATCATCTGTTGGAGAAGGACAAACAAAGAAGCTAATATGCAAACTCAAGCTGTCCTCCAGTGTGTGTTACTGTGGCTGATCAGATTTTTACAATCTGCCTCCTCTGCTATTGTCACTTTATCCTGCCATGGAAGTCTCTACTCAACTGAAAGTGTTAGTTACTGATCAATGGCCTGCTAGAGCCTGGATGTGAGCCGTTTGCTGGATGAGCACAAAGTGCCAGGAGTAGCAGCTGGCCGAGGGCTGGCAATAGCAAGAGGTGTCCCTCCATCTGTAAAGAAGATCTTAAGTCATAAATTAATCAAACCAGAATTCTTACACTATCTTATGCAATGTTTTTAGAAGGGGATTTATTCTAATGTATTGTGAACTTGGAAATCTCTTTTTCTCTCCTCCCACTCCCCTGAAGATATGTATTAAAACATTAAAAAATGTTTAAAATTAGTTTAAAAATGGTGGCTGCTTGTACTTTTTTATTTGCAGGGTTAATTTCTAAAGCAGAGTGATTCTCTTCACTACAAGATCTAACTAAAGGGTACTTAATTCTGCACCTCCAGTGATGAAACAGGCACTGTTTGATTTATGGGAGGAGGCAACTGCAAGGTTTAGGTTTCTTCTTAACAGCTCAGTAGCTGCATTACAAAAGACTGTCTCTAATACTGTCCATATTTCCATAGTCTAAATATCACCAAAGCATGTAGACTGCAAAAATCTGGGCCTAACAGTGTCAGAGAAGCTCCTTTATCTCACTTTTGGCAATGCATAAGAAAAGCCCAGTCGTGGTAAAATGCTCATTGCTGCAAATTACATTTTAAGCACACTTGACATTCCAGGCTCAAATCTGGAAAAAAATTCAAGGAAGGATTTCTGTCCGGGGGTTCTTTGAATTAAGTCTTTGTGCATCATTGTAACCATTAAGTCCTTAGTTTTGGTCTTGTGTATGTATGAAATTGTGATTGCCCCATTGTGAACCAAAGCACTGTTTTCACACAACATAGAGGACTGTGGTGATACTCATTATCACATTGGTACTGATTGTGGATAACACTGAAATAGCTTTTATTAAATTAACCACTTCAGGAAGCAGGTAATAGGTCACTGGACTTACCAAAATGAGTTATTTCTTCAGGGTCTATTTGAAACCTGATGACTTGCAAGAGATGAAGCTGAAAAATATGACAAAGATATCTGCAACTAACATCACATATCTGAATTATAGTTTGACCTCGGGCTTCTATTCTATCTGGAGTTGTTATGACAAGTTTAAGGGATGTGTGGCCTTCTGGGCTAAATCCTATTTTAATAATGCTGATCTATCTAAATCTTCTGTAAAATTACTCTTCTGAATTTGGGCAGCTAGGATCATCTATGCTTGAGTAGGATTTTTTTTTTAAATGTTTCTATTGTTTTAGGAGCTCAAGTATTCCCACTAAATCTATTTGCAAACTTTCCTGGCTGATATTTTTCTCCCAGTGAGCTGTAACTCTCACCTAACTGAAGGAACAGATCTGTGTTTTCAGAGGTCTAGACAGCTTATATGCCATGTTTAGGACTTCTTAAATCATTGCAAAAGAGAAATTTAAATGTTTCTAGTGTAATCACATCCAACTGTAATTTCAGGGTGACTTTGATCTTTCCCAGCCTCCCAAAATACAATGTAGTAGCTTGAAACTTGGTGTGCTTCTTTCCAAAGAGCCCCCCTGGTGATGAAAGGATATCAATGCCTGCTAACGCATTTTCTGCTTCATATTTTATCGGCTAAAATACTGCATGCAATTTGGTTGATTTTGCAATTACTGCAGTGGATACAAAACAGTGGGGGATGGGGGTGTATTATGATTTAAATCATGTTATTTTTAACAGTGTACCAACATATCAAATTTCAAGCATATTCCTGACAAGGAGCCTCTATAGCTAGTAGCTCCTCCTCTCACAGCTTAGTTGCTTCAGTTGGTGCTGTGACTGCCATTGCAGTGACACTTTCAGAGCATCAGTCAAGCACATTAATGCAGCTTTAATTACTGATACAGTTACTCTACCGATATACAAGCCTCACTGTACCAACCAGATAATTCTTTGTGGGCATTTATATTTATGTATTTACCCACAGCCCAGAATCACTTACCCTTTAATAAAGTTTGTTGCTTTATCTGTCTGTATCATGCTCTATACAGTCCTTTCAAAATTTGTTCCTCACAGGTTTAGAAGCCATCACGTCCACTGTCTTATTAAGAAAACCTGAACTTCTTATCTGGGGTTTGGGTTGAATTTTTCATTTTTATTTTCCCCTGCAGCTTCTTGGGAATATCAGGACTCTGATCTGCCTGCAAACCCCAAGCAGTTAAATACAGCTTTGGGAAGCTTTTCTACTTAAGGGTGTGATTTTAGGTTGCTTGTTATGACAGTCTTGCAGTACCAGTTGTTATCTGGCATGGGTAGGCATTTAACTTTGTATTTTCATTGGAATCACACTCATTCTGCTTGGTGAGTACTGGAAGTTTAACATGTCATTTGTATTCTCTGTGGTATTTTGAAAAATATCAGCTGAATCATTATAACACAAGGAAAATGGGTGCCTCCCAAATTTGTCTCCAGTTTTCCTCCTCTTAGGGCATGCAAACTATGTGAAAACTTCATTTTTGGCTTGAGCAAAAAGCAGTTCCACGTAGAGCTGAACATTAGTGAAAACTAATTACACCATCCTCGGCTTCCCGGCAGTGGAAGAAAAGAGTTATCAGAGGAGGATGAGCCAAGAGAATGACCTGGTTTTCCAACGCTGTGCACTGAGAGACATAAGCCGTGGCTGATGAGGAATGCTAATGGTATCATGCAGCTGGCATCCCGCGCTAAAGCAAGCAGCCGCAGTGACAGCTTGGTACTGCCATCGGAGGAAATCAGCGCCTGTCTTGCAGGAAGCAGAGCTGCCTGCTTTCTCATCAGTGTCCTAAGGGATTTCACTGCAGCTCTTTATTATTACCTTTGTTTCATACTTCACTCGTGGGGTCGTTAAGCATGCCATGTGAACGCGTGATTTAGATCTCCCCTATGGGGCTCTGGTCAATGGTAATGGTACATGGACTGCATGGCTTTGTGGTGTCATCGTCCCATAGAAGCTCATCTAAGGTGTGGTAGGAGTCGATTTGCCCCATGGGCAGCAGGAGTAACCATATCTGCTTCCCATGATTTGTGCAGAAATCCTATCTCACCTCATCCCATCCTTGTCTCCCTCCTCCTCCACAGCCCCAGGTTCCCTCCATATCTCTTAACGTCCCTTGCCCCCAGTAGCCTGTCAGGGACTGGCCAGGGAGAAGATAAGGTGTGCTGAGGCTGGCCCAAGCCTTTGCTGTTTGGCTAAACAGAGCAGACGATCACTGAGCTCCTGCTGACACCTCATCTCAGTGCAAGCAGCCACTCTGCTGCAGAAAAAAAATGATGAGCAGAATGTGAGTTTTACCCAGTGCCCTCCCCCCAAAAGAATAGGACTCTATTTGCTAAATAAATCCTTTTTACTTGGAAGAAAAAGCTGAAAACAAAACCTTCTGCAGGTGGGTCATTTTAACATGACTCCCGAGAAAAAGATAAGTGCTACCCTGGAGAAATGCAGAGACTTTGAAGTGCTAAAATCACAGAGCTGTATCTGACCGGAGCTGAGTGGAAGCTATAGCAAGTATGATGGACTGCTTTTGCTGCAATGATAGACTACTGCTGTTAGTGTCTGCAACCTTTCCTCAAACTGAAAAAGAAGCAGCTCTCTGCCACTTTCTGATATTTCTGTTGGGATACCAAAGTTTAGAAGTCATGTATCATCTGTCAAAAATCTTTATGAATCTTGCTAAGATAAATGCAGGGGCAATAAATACATACTATGAAGTGTTGTGACAGAGCTAAGCAGAGCTTGCAGCTTCAGGCAGCCCTTGGCCAGTCATGCAGAATTTTTTGAGGTCTCTTTTATCTAGACAGAGAATCTCAAGGGAATGTTATCCCAGCCAAAATGTTGGCAGGAGACAGGATGTCATCTAGATGATGGGAATATACTTCTGATCAGAATTTAGAGACCAGACAGTTTACAGAGAAAATAATGAGGCAGAGCCTTAAAGTAAAGCCTACCAAACACAGCAGTGTATTAGCTGTGGTCCTGCAAATGGAATTTCCCAAGTCAAATCTCCCTGTTGCAGCTGTTTTTATTCAAGATGAACAGATTTATGAAGACATTGTATGGACAGCAAAATTGGTAGGATGATTTGAATGCCTAGAGCATTTCTTTTTCTCCTAAGGAAAAATGCTGAGATGCCCTTTTCATTTCTACATGGTCCTTGGCAGAAGGGGCAATTAGTAATCCATGGTTACTAATTTTTAAGATTTTGCTGAGACCAATATGATATTTGTGATGTTTTTAAGTGTTCATTGTGAAACGCTGGTATATTTTCTAATTTTGCCTTAATCCCTAGCGTCAACTCTTCCTGCCATCTTAAGAGGGATTGAACTGTTGAGAAGAATTACCCCTGCACACAAGGAGCAAGAAAACACGGAGCTCAGAAGATGGGAGAAGGTACTAGAGTGAGAAAAAATCTCTGAGGAATTAGATAAATAGAAGGAAGAAGAAACATTAGGGAAATGGCAGAAGAGTGTAAGATTTAGAGATGTTCCTGGAGGGGCTGCAGCCAGGTGTGGGTGGAAGGAAGGGAGGAAGAACAGGGAGGCAGGAGGTGTTTGGGAGAGGGCAGACAGTGTGTGCGGGGTGACTGGGGCAGAGTGACCTAGTGTAGCCCTGTCTTCCTGTTATTAAGGTAACCACAGAACGAGGAATTAATTGCCCATTTCTGTAACCACTCATGTTGTGAAAGAATTTTCTCTAAACAACCAGAATTTGCTGCCTGCATTATTTTGAAACTTGGAATAAAATAAATCAAGATGGGACAGACCTGCCTTTTGATGATAGGAGGAAATTTCAATGTAAGTGTGTCATGGTTTGTCACTGGCCAAATGCCAGGCACCCATGAAAGCTACTCACACCCCCTCCCTTGCTACAGCTGGACAGACAAGAGGAAAATTTATTGAAGGGCTCATGAGTTGAGATAAGGACTGGGAGAAAACACTCCAAGGGCAAAACAGGCTCAACTTATAGATACAAAGTGAGTTTATTACTAACAAAATCAGAGGAGGATAATGAGAAGTAAAAGAAGCCCTTAGAACACCTTTTCTTCCCCCACCCCCTCCCTCCTTCCCACCGACAGCACAGGGGGACAGGGGGAGTGGGAGTTTTGGTTACTTAGTCACCCGAGATTTCCTTCTGCTGCTCAGGGAGAGGAGTCCTTCCCCTGTGAGGCCGTGGGTCCCTCCCACGGGAGGCAGTTCTCTGTGAACTTCCCCGGTGTGGGTCCCCTCTCACGAGCAGCAGCCACACCGCCCCTGCTGCAGCCTGAGCCCCTCCCGCGGGCACACAGCCCTCCCAAAACTGCTGTGGCCTGGGTCTCTCTTCCATGGGGTGCGGTGCTCCAAGGACAGGCTGCTCCAGCCTGGAAGCAGGGCCCTCTCTCTCCACCGGGCCTTTCACTGGATCACAGCCTCCTCCAGGCATCCACCCGCTCCGGCACGGGCACCTCCCTCACGGGCTGTGGGTGGATCTCTGCATCCCCATGGACCCAAGGGCTGCAGGGGCACAGCTGCTTCACCACGGCCTGCAGAGGAATCTCGGCTCTGGCACCTGGAGCACCTCCTCCCTCTCCTCCTTCACTGACCTTGGTGCCACCATGGTGTTTTTCCTCACATGTTCTCACCTCCTCCTCTTCTCTAGCTGGAATTAGAACTCCGGCCCCCACCTGTGTTTTGGTTTCTTCTTAAATCTGTTATCAAGAGGCATTACCATCATTTCTAATTGGCACAGCCTTGGCCAGCAGCATGTCCATCTTCAGAGCCATCAGGGACTGGCTCTGCCGGACATGGTGGAAGCTTCCAGCTGCTTCTCACAGAAAGCCACCTCTGTGGCCCACCTGCTACCAAAAACCAGGCCATGCAAAACCAACACAAAGTGAAAAATTAGAAAATTACTTTTGTCTTCTCAAGTACTACACTCTCTCCGTTGATTTTTCAGTTATCATGGTAAGCTCATAATAAATTTCTGGAGGGGAAAAAAAAGTAATAAATGTCTTGTTGACAATTTGAAGATGCATTATGTTAAAAATGCCATAAGAACATTTAAATTTGAACATTTTCCTTAAGATTAAATATCCATTGAGTGACTGCAAATCACTAAGAGGCAGCATAATTATTTTTTTATTTGTGCAATTATGAGAAATATATACAAAATTCTTCCAATTTAAGATTTTATGACTTGAGCATTGACAAGGATTTATTAGATGAAACTCATTCATGGAATCACTTTTTTCTAGGCTTTAATATCTAATTTTGAAACTTATCAGTTTGCCATGGTTTAAGATACATTAGACTTGTTAAATGCAAGAGTATAACCATTAGCTTTGGATAATAAATGGTCTGTTGTAAGAAATAATTTAGCATATCATCAAAGCAAGTAGTAGAACTAATTGCATTCCATTTATCATTGACTGTGTCAAATTTGGCGTGGTATTTAAAAGCAAACTTTGTCTAAGAATTAAATGGAAGTCATTGACATTGATTACACTTATGATTGTGTTTACATGTAGTAAAATCTCAGAAACACACTCCCTAGTTGTTATTACAATCATTCATTTAAACTCCACTGCTCTTACAGGAAATGGTAAGCACGCCTTTGCTTTCTCACAATAAACCTAAGCCCAAAGCCCTGCTCCATAACTACCAACACGTTGGGATGTTCTGAGCAAAGGGTCATCTGGGAGATGGTAACCTTAAATACACACTGCTTTAGGCATTTTTTTTCCATGATGGATGACACAGGGGCAGCCATCTCTCTTTCCAGCTCCAGTGGCACCTGAGCTGACGAACCAGCTCAGGCATGGGACTACAGCAGCTTCCCTGATGCTGTGTTGTGTCCCTGCCCCACAGTTCCCAGCAGCAGAGAAAAGGGGAAACAAGTTCTAAATCATGCAAGAAAATTATACAAAACAAGAAAGTTGATCGTGGCTTTTTTGTTTGTTTGTTTTAATTTCAAGACGGAACAGCAATTATCCACCCCTTTGGAAAACTGTGTCTAATAAAAAGAAACAAATCCCAGTCTAAGAGCACCAGGCAAACTTAATGGCCCAAGTCTAATTTAGGTGGTATTTTTCATGACCAGAGGCAGGGTAAGCACGCAGGCAGCCCACTGCAGTGGGCTTCTTGGTACAGTAATAGCTCCTTAAATAAGACCATCTCCCTGCTCCTTGCAGCGGTTGAACTTGCAGGGGCTGGGCAGGTTGCTGTCCCCTGGCCTGGGAGCTCTCTGCAGGGAGGTAAACAGCAGAGGCACAGACATGGCAGAACACCATGGCAGGGAGAGAGCCAGGACCCCTGAGAACTGCCTGGGCCTGAAGGCTCAACTTAGCTTAGCTCAGCTCAGCAGCTCTTTGCCTTTTGGGCTTCCTGCTCTGCAGCCACCCAGTGGGGCCCTGGCTACAGCCCCTGCTGCCCTGGGGCTTCCTGGCTGGCATGACACCATTGTGCTTCATAATGTCTTCCTTGGGGTCTTGCCCTGGGGTTTGGGAGATGTTAAAAATAGGTGAGATCTTCTGGCTTAGCACTTACACTTTCTGGTTTCAGTGTGCACAAAAGGCTGTTCAGTCTTGCTCATGAAACAGAGCAGGACAAAGGGTATCAGGTACTAAACACAAGACACTGCTCCAGGCTTGTCTGCTGCTCACTTCAAGTTCAGTTTTCACTTGCATTTCTGTCTGGTCAGATTTGGAAGGTACTGAGTTTTTGACCAGCTGCAAGGAAATGGAATGTAACAAATATAACCCAGCCCTATTTGCCTTGCTTTGCTAACTTTCCTGTTGCTCCTGCAAATCTGGCTGGAAATAGCAAAGCCAGGGGATAGCACTGACACAGTACCCTGAGCAGATGATATCCATAGCTATGGAGTTTCACCTCCAACAGTGTATCTGATCCAGGACATAGCTCCACACTCTTGAGCCAACGATGTCTCAAGTCCTGAGCCGGATCAGGGATCTTAATGGCAACAAAATTAAAAAGGGGCTTCCTTCCCCATTTTTGAGGACCACAGAAAGACTGAGGCTGGGAAAACAAATTACAAGCTACAAATCTTAGCATTAAGGCCCAGGCCCTAGAGAGAAAGAGTAGATGGTACATGAACACAGTTTCTCGAGGTGAAGATCAAATTTGGTTGAGTACAATTAGGGACTCAAAAGCATGTTGATAAACAACTTTTTGAAGGTCCTGAGTACCAGCAGCATCACTATTGCAGTGGTCTGACAACCAAATGCACATGTCCACAGCCTGTTCCTTCCTGTATGTAGGTGGCACAGATGTGGCAGCTCCTTCTGTATCTCTTAACTGTGTTAAAGAGGTAATTATTCCATTCTGGTCACTATTGCTAAGCTATAATCTGTGGGTTTTCTGGTTTTTTATGTGGAAGAAAAAAAAATTCTTTAAAAAAAAAAGCCTTCAATTTCTAAGGGAAAAATGTATGCATTACAAAATTCAAATGCAGAGGAAAGTGAATAGTGCTACATGCTGCTCATCTTCCTCCTGCTAACATTAGCAACTCTAATCATGCAAGCAAGGTAAACTACATTTACAGGATTTATATTAAATGGGTCAATTTTGCTTTTCAAATGTCTTGTTACTTGCTTTAAAGTAGAGAGAGAGTTTGCTAGTGTTTTGTCTAAGAGTCCTACTACTTTCATCCTGGTGGGAAAGGTTTCTGCCTTGACTTGTGGTTCTCTCAATCCCAAAATGTGTGAGACAATATTGTCAGTGAAAGAAAAAATGCAGGCACACGTCTGGAGGCATCTCCGATGGCACTGGAGAGCAATCTCAAGAGACCACTTCCCTTCTTGCTGCTCTTGGATAACAAGGGGGAGATCATCACCACCCTTCAGAGCTGGGAGGGTGGTGAAAGACATTGACAAGTAGAAAGTGCTTCTCCAGGGGTTAGCTGGAAACATTTTTTTGAAGACTGTGAGTCTTCTCTCTTGTCAAAATGCCCTAGCAGCCTGGGGAAGCTCAGCAAAACTGGAGGCTATCAGGGGATACTGTTACTAGAAATCATGAGAGGAATATGTGCATGTTCAGAAAGCTGAAACGTGACTGTCAAGAACAACTAGCAAGCCAAGCAGCCTGAAAAAAGTCTTAATCATTGCATAAAGCTAGGATCACATTTGAGGAAGACTACTTGAACAAGAACTACAGGGCTGAGAATAAACATCTGGGAACAAAAATTTCTTGTAAATGCAACCATTGACAACAGAGATAGTACTAATTCCAAAAAAGTTAATAAAAATAATCTCCCAATTCAGTAACCATCAGTCATAGCACTTGATACGCATACTTTTAACCTCCCTGCATGGTACACAGACCACTTCATCCTGCTTTAGTGTTCGGACTGTTGTGCTTAAAAGTTGATTTGTTGCTGCTGACCAGTTCACTCTTCTGGGAACCAGTGCCTCCTGTTTATCCACACAGGGGAACTCCATGCCTCTTCTCCAATCCAGAGATATTTGTAATGAAAAATTCCACAGAGGCATAACCTTTGGTCTCCAGCTGACCCTTCAGGTATTAGTGATGATCCATTGCACCTGGATAACAGGAACTGGAATGGGTGTGACTAATACGCAGCTCAATATCTATCACACAATGAGCCCAAGTAATTTCTAACCTGATCTTGACTTGGGCACACTTCCTACACAGTAAAAAATCCATATCGTGTTGCAGATACTTAAAACTTTTGAGTTTTCTTTACCAGTTAATGTGGAGTACGCATGCAGGTGGCTAGACTCTCAAGTAATGCTCATAGCTGAATATTCTCTTAAATAGTCCTTATTTAGTAGCTTGGATTGTGCTGGTTTTGGCTGGGGTAGAGTTAGCTTTCTTCACAGTGGCTGGTATGGGGCTATGATTTGGATTTCTCCTGAACACAGGGCTGCTGATATAGTGATGTTTTTGTTAATGCTGAGCACTGCTTACACAGAGTCAAGGGGTTTTCTGCTTTTTGTGCTGTCACGCTGGCAGGGAGGCTGGGGGTGCATGGGAGATTGAGAGAAGGCCCAGCCAGAACGGGTGACCCAAACTGACCAAAGGGATAGTCCAGACCACATGACATCATGCTCAGTAAAAAAAGTGGGGGAAAGAAACAGGGAGGGGGGCACATTTGGAGTGACAGCATTTGTCTTCCTGAGTAACCGTTACATCTGATGGGGCCTTGCCGTCCCGGAGATGGCTGAACTCCTGCCTGCTCCTGGGAAACAGTGATTCATTCATTTCTTGTTATGCTTTGCTTGTGTGAGTGGCTTTTGCTTTACCTAGTGAACTGTCTTTATCTCCACCCAGGAGTTCTCCAGCTTTTACCCTTCCAATTCTCTCCCAGTCCCACTCGTGAGAGAGTGAGTGAGCAGTGGTGTGATACTTGGTTGCTGGCTGGTTCTTTTCTCTTAGTTTCTGCCCATCCAGTCCGGTTTTTTTGGAGCTGAAATCATTCTAGCATTGAACTGCAATCAGCGTATGGTAAATCTCTGAATACTCCTAAACCGAGACTGACTTTTCTCTTGCTCTTTCCCTCTTTTTCTTTGACTTTGTAAAACAACCCCAATTTAATTTTACTTACTTGTGATGCCTTTATGTAGTGCTTTGAGTTGATGTTTCCATTAACTTTGTGTAAACTACTTGGCATGAGTATGGCATCTATTCTGTAACTGTTCTCGAAAGAAATTACACTCTTCTGAAACCAAAATAATCCACACTAGAAAGTTGGAACCTTATTTTTGCCCCGGTTGTTTTGATCCAGAAAACTAGTCAGTAAATATAGGTGAAAGGTGACTGTCCCTGTGAGTTAAGGCAGAGATGTCTTTCCTCCCATCACTGAGTTTTTAATAATTATCAATCATCCTCCAGCTGGTTATCAGCATTTCTGTCAACTGGACTGGAACAGTGATATCTCCCAAGTACACAGCAATTAAAAAGGTCTGAAGATCAGAGTATTCAGAGTATCAATTGATACTACAACTACAAGGTCCTATTTATACAGGTTATTTTATTAAAAAAAGGGACTATTGAAGTTCTAATGTTTCTATGTCGTTGTGGGAATGAGGGCTCCAGAGCTGTCACAGCCTTCCTTTTCCTTTTCTTGTGCCTTTTCCCTTTGCACAGGCATTCCTGCCCTGAGCAGCTCAGACAAAAATGCACTTTGGACTGATTCTTTCCTCCCACCCCAACAGCTGAGTGCTCCAGCTGGATGGCTACAGATTTTTAGCTATACCCAGTGTTAACTATACTGAATGCCACTACATGTAAAAGGAGATGGAACAGGGACCATGCACTCAAGTCCAAGCATTCAGAAATTGAAGAAACCTTTTCCCTACATTGGAAGGTGGATGTTATTTGTATTTGTCTTCTGTTGCACTGAGTTTTCAGTATCTATGAACATTTTATTCTCAATGGAAGATTAAATTCCTGTGCAATCACATAATTCCTGCACCTGAGGCTTTAAGAAAAAACACTGGCTGCTGCAGGAGTTGGCAGCAGTGGGGGAAGAGGAAGAGGAGATGGAGGAGGAAATAATCTCATTCTCTCGCTGCAGGAGTGGAATCCGACCCCGCTGCTGATGCCTGGTGATAGAAGGTGCATCCGAGAGGGAGAGGAAATGGGAGAACCAGAGGAGAAAAGAGCCCTTAGGAAGACATAAAGAGAAGGAAATACTTGGGATTAGCAGGGAAGGTCATTGGGCTGTGCAGCCTTCAAACATCTGTCCAAACCAATCTGGAGCTCCTGGTCACTGGGTTGCCTCACTAGTGAGTATTTTTTGCACTCCAAAAGATGAGGTGGGGAAGGATGTCTTTCCTGCTTTGGTTTATCTGCGTCATAGGGATAACACCTGATTTTGTCTACATCCAGCTGTGAACCATACTGAAAAGAAAGCATGGAGGCAAAAAAAACCCCATAATGCGGTAGAAGTGCCTCACAGTTGGAAGTAAGGGGAACTCAGAGCTGGAGATGCATTTTGTGCTTTGCTGACTTTCTATCTTTGGAGCAGAAAATGTAAATTGTTACTCTACTAATCTCTGAAATGGGGATATGGAGCCATACAGTATTAGGAATCCAAGTATTAAAACTGAGTGCAGAGAAATGAGGCAGAAGGAAATTTTATGTAAGCTTTTTTTACATTTTGCCTCTCCAGACAAAACAGGACTGCTGTTTTGTATAGCTCAATAGTAAGTACATATACATTGAGCTGTGGCATCAGTTTTCTAGTTTTGCATTAATATCACGTGTGGTAGCAGAAACACTGTATAAAGCATTCATGTATCATTTTTTTCTCATTTTGTATAAAGTGACTACACAGTTCAGTCTCGTAATCTCCCTAACAGTATGCCACTCATTTTTTCTCCAGTAGATTTGAGAGGATGAAGTTTATGTTTCTGTTTTTAAGTGTTGCTTCCTTCATGAGCAGGAAATCCTCCCTCCCTCCATGCATTTTTAAAATAGTTGACAGATCCCCCAATTAATTGCATATCAAACTGAAGTTCTTTTTCCTGTCCTACGTGACTATGTGCTCCTCTTAAATAGTCCATCTGTTTTCTTACTCCCAGTAAGAATATTAAGAACATCCCCTACCTACCAAAACAAAAACTCTCCTGGGAAGATGAATGTGGAAATAACATGTGCCAGTGAGATCACTCATGTATCACTGAGATATCTTTGGGTATTACCAACAGGAGTTTTCTGAGAACATATATAAAATACACAGTAACATCTCCAAACTAGTCAAGTCCTTTTCCTAGTTTATATCCCTTCCAAAGATGTGTTTTAAAAAACCAACCTTCCCAATGAATACAGCTTTCTGGATTGCTCTTCCATGTATATCACTATAACCTTTGTCCTCCCCTCTATCCCTTCCTCCTTTCTTTGCCTGTTAATGATTGACAATTACTGTGCCATGACCAAGCTCTGCCCAAATTTCTCTTCCTATCTCTCTATAGCTTTTTCTGGTTTGTTTTTGTTTGTTTGTTTGGTTTTGCTTGTTTGTTTGTTTTTGTTTGTTTGGTGTTGTTGGTTGTTTGCTTGTTTGGTTTTGGGTTTGGTTTTTTTTAAATATAATCTGATCCCTCCTCCTGCACTTGCATTCTGGAATGGGAACTCAAAATACAGGTAAGTCACTGATGAAGGGTGTAATACAGAACACACCTGAAAAAACAGCAGTGTAAACTTTAAATTTTGGTCCTCAATACAGGGTTTGTTGCAAATGTATCTAGGAGGTTTTCTGGCTTCCTAATCAATGTACCTGCTTTCACTGACTTCACCCATAACCTACTAGTGCTGTTATCAGGAAAAATGAGACATGATAATGAGACTGCATATATTTGTCAGTTAACTTCCTCCTCATTTAAAATTATTTGCAAAAGAGAAGGTGGTAACAGATGAAAAGAGTAAGCAAACTCCATGTCTGTGTGCTGTGGAACCTCAGTCCCATTCTTTTTCTGAAGAGATGACAGGTGTATCTATTCACTCCTTTTCTAAATTCTCTCTGCTATAAAACTAAACAAACCCAAATTTGCTTTGGAAAAAAAAGTGCAAACTGTACTAACATACCTTTTTAAAAGAAAATAAATGTGCCTGGAGAGGAAGAAGTACTTTCCAGAAAAAGTATATCTTTTGGTGGGTTTCAGCGAACTCCATAACTACATATTTTAGTGTCTGGAAAGAATTGTGACTGCTGGAATGAATTTTTTTAAAAAGGAGCCCTGTGTGGTTTAGTAAAGTTGGCATGGGCAGAGCCAGGCTGGCAGATCAGGGTTCGTCCACAGATCTACCATGGAACAGTTTTGTGACCTTTAACTGAGGCCGCATCTCTGAGTGGCTCTTTTCCACTTGCAGCTGAGCAACACTCCCTCATAAGGCTGCTAAGAAAAAGCTAAAGGCTTTGGGGTGTGCTGAAGATGTCCCAGAGCTCCAATGAAACTCTGTGTGAATTATATGGGTCAGCTAAAGCCTTCCATTCATGTATTTACTTACAGGATTCTTGAAGGCCTGAAATTGCTGGGAGACTGAGGCTGCCAGCTATGCAGCGTGATTAGTCTCCTCTGGTGAGCATTATGAGCAGCTTATCAATGCCCAGGGAATCAGGGCGAGCTGTCAGGCTGTTGTTAACTCGGTGAAGGAGGCCTCTGGCTGACCATTAAACCCTGGGTTCTTTTTCCACCTGCTCAAAGCCGTAGTGACACAGAACACAGGTCTCGGGTTAGTGGAAGACATGACAGAAGCACAGATCCCAGATGCCGTGTGAAGACACGTATGGTAACCACCTGCCCGGGATCCCGGGGGGATGCTGACTGTGTCCCTGCCCTGCCTTGTGCCAGGAGCTAACCGAAGACTTGACCGCTCCAGCAGCGCCCTCGGTGCCAGCCAGGGCGGGCAGCCCGGCGGGGACACCCCAGGCCCGCCGGGGACACACANGACGCTATCCCGGGTCCCGCCCCGCCCGCCTGCCCTATAAAACCGCTGCCGGCGGCGCCCCCTTCTTCTCGCCTCGTCTTTCTGCTTGCTCGTTCGCTGCTCACTGGCCACGCTCCCGCCTCCGCCCGCCGCTGCCGCAGCCCCCGGCCCTCTCCGGCTCTGTCTCTCTCCGCCTGTGCCCTCTGGTCCCAGCGCTGTGCTGCGCTTTCCCCGCCGGCCGCCCCCGCAGCCTATGGCCCTGGAAGGCGCCGCTGCCGCCGCCTGTATTTCTGCTGTAGGTTCCCACATCCCTCTTTAAAAATTCCGCCTAAAAAGAGAAGACGATTTACCAAATCTTTCGGGCCGTTATCTCACGTGAGTACCGGAGCGGGGGTCCTGGGGCTCTCGCCACCCGTGGGGGAGGCGGCGAGAGAGAGGGAGGGAAGCAGTGGCGACGCCCACCCCTTGCTCCGAAACGGGCTGGAGCGTCCGTGGACACCGGCGGCGGGCGGGAGAGATAGGGGCTTCCCCCTGCCCGCGGCCTGGGGCTCGGGGCAGTGCGGGGAGGGACGGGGAGCGATGTTCATGGTGCCCGGAAAGGGCGGAGGAGTACCCGGCGGCCAGTACCGTGGCGGTGACTGCCGGGGAGGTTTGCGGATGGAGCCGGTTCCTCCCGCTGCCCTTTCTCCGCCCGGCGGCGTGGGGCGAGACCGGCTGCCACCGGCGGCGGCAGATGGAGAGCGGCGGGATGAGTCAGAGCCGGAGCCCCCCCCATGTCCCTCGGCGCGCCGGGCGGTGCGGGGCCGCAGTGCGGGGGCCGAGCGGACGGGCAGCGGGACCCCCGCACCCCGGAGGGTGTCGGTGGCGGCGGGCGGAGGGTCAACGGCCACCGCGCTAACATGGCGGACAGCGCTGCGTGCGAGCGGTGACGGGGCGGGAGCAGAGGCCGGGCACCGGGGTGAACGCTGCGGCGGTGCCGCCGTCCCCCTGTCCCGCAGTACCCGGGACGCGGAAGGGAGGTGGGGCCGCCGGCTCCGCGGGCAGCGGGGGCTCGGCGGCCGCCCTAACATGGCGGATTCCTGCGGAGGGGGGCTGTACGGTGTCTTCCCCCTCACAGCCGGGGCAGTGCCCGCAGCTGGAGACCCGCGCCCGCCGGGCGCTGCTGCCTCTCGCAGGGCGCCCCTGCCTGGGAGCGGGGGGCGAGGGGCGTCCTCGCCTGGATCCCGCAGGGAGAGGGGCTTCCTAGTGCCCTGTGGCAGCTGCCTGGGCTGAGGAGCGCAGGCTGCGGTGTGGTGCTGGAGGATCCCTTTCCGCGTGTGACCCACACGTTGGAAGCTCCCCCGAGCCCGGGAGGTCAGCCGTGTGTGGCAGGCTTCGGCGCTGGGCAGCCTGACTGGGGCAAAGGCTGGAGAAGTGCTGATGGCATGGCCGCGGCGTCTCCTCGCCTGCTTCTCAGGGGCCATGTTGTGCTTCTGTGAGCGTGATTATCCATCCGGGCTCCCGCTGCCATGCTCTACTTTTCCCCTCACCTGAGCTGCGGCTGCATGAGGTCTCCTCACCTGTGCCCCTCGGCACGGTGAACAAGGGCTACGCCGAGGAGCAGGGTGGCAGCGCCGGCTGTCAGCAACGCACGACTTGCTGCACGAATGTAAGGGCATTGCACAAATGACGCTTTCCGGGACAAGTCGCCTTCACGCAGAACGGCCGTGGGGTCACCCGGCATGTGGAAAAGGAGCCCTTCCCGCCCGTTAGCAGTCCCCCTCCCTTTGCCCGGGGTGTTTCCTGGTCATCTCACGGGCGTACCGTTTCTTCCTCCCCTTGGTCGGACCCTTAGTGTAGCAGTAGCAGGTTTGGTGCTGCTGGTCCTTTTGGAGGTCTCTTGGTTGAGCTTCAGCCTGCTTGGCTTGGCTGCCTCTGCCAACGTGTTATGACCTATTTGGCCACTGGTGTACTAGTGGCTTTTGCAAAGTATGGAGAAGAATGTCTGGTTCCTGCTCAGCTGCCAGCTGAATTCGTGTGTGTAAAGTGTGTGCACCTGAATGTTGGAGTATCGGGAGTGCGTGTACGTCGGCTGCAGCGCTGCTCCCTGTTTGGTAGGAGGTCAGCAGAGGTGCGTGTAACTGCTTACAGCGGTGAAAGATCAGCAGAGGTGTCTGTTCCTGGTTGTAGGGGAGCTGAAGGCACAGTGAACCAGCGGGATGGGCTGATGCATGTGTAAGTGGGACAGTGCAAGTGCAGGATCGTGGTGTGGCTGAAGAGGATGCTGTTATGTACTAGACAGCACTGTAGGTCTATTCCAGTCATAAGTCTGAGCTCATTCTGAGCTCAGCACATCATGAAGATGCATGTATGTGCTGGGGAGTACCTGGTTGTGGTGAAGAGGGGAAAAAAGTGAGCTTAAATCTTATTTTGAGCCTTTGTGAAGTGCATCTCTTGCAGTACAAAATCCTGCACAGCTGCCTAGTGTCGGTAGGCAGGAGAAGCACTGCATTTCAGACCTCTGCAGCAGTCTTCTGTGACTAACCAGGATACAATTGTGTAGTCCTAGTCGGTTATAGCCACCCTGAATGAAAACACTGTGTGACGTCCAATAAAGCAGTGTAGACCTGCCTGCCATCTAGTCAGATGTGTGATTGGGTCTCTTGTGTGCGAGTGAGTTGGGGGGTAGTCCTGCCCCACTTCTTCTGCCCTCCCCAGCTGCTGGATTTTGTCTCTGAAGATACCGCACTTGCCCACTATTCTTCCCTGGATAAACGTGGGAGGCAGTGGTGGTGCTGGGGGGGGAGGTGGGGGTTGTGAATAATGGTGATGGTAGGAGGGGTTTGTTCCAGTCTGGACTGGTCCAGTCTAGTTCTTTCCTTCCTGTCACCGTGTGAACAATGCTGCTGCTGTGGCTGATGCCTGTGACAAGGAAGCCCCTTCCCTGTGTGCCTCTGGCTTTGGTGAGCTCTCTTCTCTGCCTCCTGTAGGCCGAGACCCCCGGCAGGCAGCCAGCCGGCCTGCTCTCCCCCATCCCTTCTGCTGGGCATTGAGCTCCAGGGGAAGGCTGTTAAACCCCAGAAAAAGGAGGGTCTTTGGGAGGGGGGAGGGTGTTGTTTGGTGGTGAACAGCTGTGGAAATGTTTCTCCTGTGGGCACAGTTTTACTGGAGGCAAGAGGCAGGATTACTGCCTTTCAGCACTGCAGCCAGCCCTTGGACCCTCAGCTTGTGCCTCTCACTGCTCCCTGGAAGGCTGGTGCAGGTGTGTGCTGCACTCCTGGGCTGTATGTTCTGGAAATTATTCCATTTCTCCAAATTAAAGGGGAGACAGCCTGCTCTGGAAGAGAATTAAGACACTCCCTTACTGAAAGCGAGGCTTAATCATGCAGTGTGCTAATTTGGGTATAATGGTAAATTTCAGCTCTAAATACAGTTGATGTAGCACAGGAGCAAGAGTGTGGTTCATGGGAGAATTCCTCAGGGACCTGTGCTTCCTTCAGGACCTGCTCCCCCCTGGGGATCCCCTTGCCCCACAGTGTCCTCTCCCTGATCTGGAAGATGCTTACTGTAACTCAAAAATACCTCAGTTTTTCTGTGAACCACAGTAACTCTGGTGCCTTCGAGTGTGTCACTTGGTGTAAATGTGCAAGGTCATTGTAATTCTAGATTTTTAGGGTTTCTTTAATGGATATTGTAGCTCAAGCCACTAAAGGGTCTCTTCTCAGAAACAGATGCAGTGGATTTTTTTTTTTTCTTTTTTCAAAGAAAATGAATTGATGCCCGGTTTTGTAGGCCTGTTGGCATCACACATGGGGAGGTGAGGGGGACCAGTGAGCTAGAAAAAGCCTGGCCCGACTGACCCTCTGGGAACTCATAGGGCTTGCTGCAGGGATGCAGATGTTCTGACAAAACTGTATGCTGTGGACAACCGGGGGGTGATTTGGGTCCTCAGGTGAGTTGTGACTGTTGTTGCTTGAGCTGTAGTCAAACTTTAGGAACCTGCTAGTAGAGTATACCAACAGATGATAGCTAAACACATGCATATAGGTGTCACTTAGGTACTAAAAGGCAGAGCTACCTTGCTGATTATTCGTTCAACTCAAAGCTCTCTGCTTAGCAAAGAATACTTTCATAGCTACTTTAAAACCCTTAAACAAGGAATGCTTCATTATGGCTGATAGCATATGCAGTTTTTGTAAAACTCTGCTCACATGGGTTATGGACATCTAATACACTTCTACTTAAAATGGTAGCCCAGCTCTGCCACTCTACTGCAACCTCCCTCTTTCTGCTGGTTAAAGTTCACTAAAATGACTGTGATTGGAAAGGCTCAAATTGTACCATTTTCTTCTGAATGTTTAGAATTGGCAAAGCTGCACAAAGGAAGCAGTCAGACTATTTTGTGTATGTTTGTGTAGATCCTTTAGATAAATAATTCTCATTTAAAAGAAATTCTGAGAGACACTTAGAACTTGGCACAGCTCGAAGTTGACTGTTGCTACAGAAAATTTTCGGGTTTCATTCCAGCTCTACAGGAACTATCACTGTGAACTTTCCTCCTTGGGACATGTGAGAATATTTATTGGCATAAGACTGCAGGTGATATTTGGCTGAAACATTGCATTTTAAGTTTTGCGCTGAGGGTGATGTGCTCTCCCTAGAAGCACTTGTGTTTAATGACTTGTTTGTCTAGGAAAGTAAACTTAATTCATATCACTGGAAAATTTGTATGAATTCTTGAGTATAATCAGAACAGCAGTAGGAAACAGTGTAACTACTAGTTAATTTTCAAAGTTGGCACCACCTTCCTTTTGTAAAACTGTTGTGTGTTAGAACTAAATGTTACTGACTTCTTGCTTTAGTGAAAGAAGGATAAGATTAAATATAATACATATAGCTGGCAAAATTCTGTAATATCTCAATTTTGAAGCATTGAGGTTTGTTTTTAATGTTGCATGCTAGTAAATGCTAATTTATGTGGTAAAGCTGCAGGGATTGCTCTGTGGGAGTTGCTGTGAAACAGTTACCCTCAAGTTGCATTACCTCTGTGTGTTATGCAGTACTGTATAGAGTGTACTAGTTTAGTTTTCCAATAGCAAGAATAAGTGGAAAAGTACATTTCAGGAGTTTAACTAACATGGCTGTGAAGACGATCTTTTGTTTTGGGTGACTCCCAGAAGTCAGGCTTTTGTAGTCAGCCCATATAGTGTCATTTAAATAATGAAAGTAGCAAAGGTTTATTTTTACAATAGGTTGGTACGTTCCATGTTTCATGCCATATATCACAGTGAGTTTGTAGAAACTTTGTTGTTTGTTGGGTTTATGTGTGACTGCTTTGGTAGTGTATTTAATTCCATGAAAATGATTGTTGCTTTTAGGAGGAACAGCTTCTCATAAATAAATAATAAATGTTTATATTGTTTCCTAATAAATGTTTCCTTGACTGCTTTTATGTTCATTGTACTGGTTTGTGTGATTGCTTTATCTTGAGTAAGCTAGCCTTGTACTTTAAAATGCTGCTTTGGTGATGTGTGTAATAGCCTTTAAGGGCTGGCTGAAATGTTTCCTCATTCCTGAAGGCAAGCATAAGTTCCTTTGTTTTTAGTGTCTTGCTCATTTCTGGATTTGTCTGTGTGGTGTTCAGTTTCACTATGTAAAGCACTATTTTTCACCCACATGCCGTGTTCATTCACAGCAGAGGGAGGAAGAACGTGGCAAGGGAATTCTGAAATAGAAAGGAAATGGGGAGGGGAAGAATGCAGTGGTGACAGGGTTAAAAACACTTCTGGGAGAGTAGTCCAGTATTAAGGCATACTACCCTACAGCAGGATCATGTAGAGCTCTTTGCCATTAGTTTTGAAGATTTTCCAGTTCAGACTGTGAAAGATAAGTACAAACAAGCAGTTTCATGTGTTTTAGCAGCTGTTTGTACATCTGACTTGTTCTGGCTCAGAGTTTGTATTAACTCTTGCAAACTGGGTGTTTGATGTGAATATCAACTTTCATGGTGGGGTGTTGCAAGCCTCCTTAAAAGCACTACTGAAAAGGCATTTGTTAACATGCTTTTCTTCTGTTCTGGATGTAAAATTTATTTTTGTGTGCATTTTTCTCCCTACAGGGCAAAATCTCTGATCAAGTTTACAACTATCCAGAGGGCTTAGGAGAAGTGCTTTATAGAGAGCAGTTCGACTTCAACGCTGAGCCACCTTGGGAACCTAGCTGATGATAGTAGGGTTCCATCTCCTAACTTGTCCATGTAAGTCTCTCTTCATCTGTTTGCAGGAGGATAAGCACTTGTAAAAATACAGTTTGTATTGGCTTTTTGATAAGCAAGCTAACTGTCTGGATGTAGATTATCGAAATTACATGGGACTTTCATTTGGGATGGGGGGGTACTATAAATTTTACTCATCTAACATCTTTCTCAATACAATTATCTGATTAAGTTCTGCAGTATACTTGGTAAATTGAGCTACTTTTCTGAATTAGGGGTGTTGGCTGCAGAAATCCTAAAATAAAATGCTGTGACTTCAGTTTCTCAGTGGTGATTCTGAAGTCATGAATTGGACTGCATGACTGTTAACATCAAATCATGACTTGCTGAGTACTGTGTGATTTCTTAGAGTAGTTTATACTGAAATAGTTAAAATTTGCTATTGTAAACAGTAACTAAGGCTGATCATGAAGGGTGTGCCTTCCCAAATGCCTGTCTCCATTATTTGCTAATTACTATCCACTTCCACTAATAGTTGTAGTGGGGTTACAGTAGAATGTGGAATTTAATGTTGGATGGAAAATGTGCACCAATTATAAATGCGTTTATATTTTGAAGTGGCAAATAGTTATTAAAGAAGAACAAGACCATGATAATGGAAAACGAATGCACTTAGCTGATCTTAAGGAGCACAGAAAACTCTGAAATGTGTGTGGTTATCATATTCGGTTAACTTAAAATAGTTTTATGTGGTTTTTAACAATAATCTTAACTCAGACAATACAAATGTATTTAAGCTGACTTTATACAGTATTTGTACAGCATTACCTTTTTCCTGTCTAGCTGAAGGCGGTTTTGTTTGGCTTAGTACCTGTAAATTATATAATGCTTTTTAATGTAGAACTTGCAAATGGTTAAGTACATCTTACTGAGCCAGGTACTTTTTAAAGACCACAAAGATTCCAAATGCCAGTTGTATTAGTATGCCTCCTAATAAGGTACTTAATGTAGATAAACTTGTTCTTTGAAAATACCGCAGTGGCTGAGGCACAGGATGAGCTTGGTTTATCATGGTTTCTGGCTTTATCTCCAGAGGTTATGTTCTTTTTGTAAGTTTGAAACTTACTGGATTAACTGCATATATCTGGTTCTTTGTAGTTGAATACTCTATTCAAGTGAATTCAGTTAACATTGAGAATTTTCTGAATATTGCTGTTACGTTTTAGGTTTTTATAAGCAAAATAGCTGAGAAAATTGCTTCTCCTGTTCAGCTAAAATTTTGGTTCACTCTTGTATGTGGGTAGAACTCTTGCACGACATTTTGCACTTGAACAGGAATGAGGTAAAGTAGTAAAAAGGCAGGAAAGGCAGAAGAATTGTTGGTTATATGTGCATTTTAATTTCTAAAACTGTTCTAAAGAGGATTTTGGCTGTGACAGTTCTTACTCCGAGGCTCTTCTGGTACTTTGAGATACTCCTTCTCTAACTGGTAGACTGATGTGCTCTGACAGGTAGATTGATGTGCTCTGACAAACAATGCAAGATATAGGTTGCCCTAGAATGGAAATGCCACTGGATTTGCTTTATTTGCAGCTTAATGTTCAGATAATGTGTGTTTATTTTGAGCTTGGATCTATTATGTGTTCAGCGATAATGTCCTGTAAACAAATAGAAGTAATTCAGTATTGAATGTAGTGGTGATGTAGGTAGCAATAGTGTTTGCCAGGAAATCTGTACCTGTTTTGGTGTGCTGAAGCACAGGTCATTGCCTCAAACGCAGCTAAGATGTAAGTCACAGAGCTAATTGGTACTTTGAGTCTTGCTCAACTTGCAAAGTGATTTAATGGGAAAAAGGTCAAGAGAGCTTTTAAATATAACTGTAATGTTATGTTCCAGTGGAATAAAAATAAAAATCATCTGTGTGAAGGTGTACTTACATTTCCATTAAACTCGCTTCATTTTTATCATTTTCTCCATCCCACTTTTTCCTTGTGTTACACTGGCCGGGGGAAGACTTGGGGTTTAGTTCCGTCTGCTCTTCAAGCTCTCGCTCCCTGAGCGGTCGGGCAACTGTGGCCTGAAGTCTTGCTCCTTCAAAATGTCTTACATTTATTGCCACATCTGTTTGATCAGAAATGATGGGATTAGCAATGGAAGTCTCATCTGTTAACAAGCCCTGTCTATGCCAAGTGGAAGCAGGAGCTATCTGGACTGGCTAACTCTGAAAGCTCTCTTGGCTTTGTGTAAGTGGAGCTGGTGGCAGTTGGGGAACAGGAGGGCTGGGACTTGGGAGTCTTAGGGGGCAATGGGGAGACCAAATACTAACACTGACTAAACAAGTGAGAAGATAGGATAGAGAACTGACTGTTTGCACTTTTGTGAAAGAGAAGTCCTGGTCTGGTACCACAGAAGTATATGTGCACTTAGAAGAGTAATCATGCTCTTGTAAGCTTTGTGAGCTTGTTGGCTCTGAATAATGTATTCAAACTTAAAGAACACAGAAGGAGGTTCTTGTTCCTGTAGAAGATGTTGGATGGGGCATTGTTTTTACAGTATCTACCCTTTGCTTGCTTCAGCAGAATTGTTCTTGCTACATTGCTCACTTAACTGTTTGGAATGCTGCTGAGAGAATAGAGTAGGATGCAACTGACCTAAGATGTTCAGGTGCCCTACTTGTGACCCTCAGTGGATTTGTACTGAGAGTATAAATGAGTACAAACTGAGTAATGCAAAAAAAGACACCTGTTTCAGCATTTCCATCATCTGGTTAGTAGCTGCATTCAGCTAGGTGAATTACAGTGATGCAAGTTGGTGAAATGGCATCTTAGAATATTTTTTAAAAGATGCTCCCAGTATAAATAGGTATTTCTTGCACTGAAAACAGAGGACTCGTGTTTCTACTTGTCTGTTATACCTGTTCTGTACTGAATTGCCAGTGTCAGTGACAAAACGTTTCTTTTTTTGATTTGTTACCCCTGAGGGACCAGTATTGCAATGAATGAGAGGTCAATGTGGTTTTATGATTTTTGCATCAGCATAGCTTTTATATTTCATAAATATTTTTGTTTAATAAGATGTGGTTGAAAGGCATTATTTAGAGCCTGTTTGGTTTGCAGAGACTTTTCTTGGAGAGAAAGTTTTTAATGAAAGAACCAAACTTACAAGTGTTTGGGGTTTTTTAAATTCTTAGGCCAAACAATACATAGTTCAGACAATGTAGGAAAAAAATGAAAATTGTATGTGTTATGGATGCTTACATATGATAAGCATGTGTTTAGACTATGTTCAGAGAATTTCCATTTTCTTTTATTCCAGATATCTGCAGTAATTGCAGTGTTTAAATATGTACACTTTTATCTTAGAGTTCTTCATCTGAGAAGTCATTGTGTTAAACCGTAAGGAGCCTGGAGGCTGAGGATGTAACGCTTACTTCAAAGAAAGCAATTACATGCCTATGTAGAAGTCTCATACCACTTGACAGCTTTTGTTTGACTTAAAATATATGTCCTGGAGCATTGTGCAGACTAACATTTCAGGTGCGAAAATGGGTGGTGTTACCACACCAAGTCTGTCAAATAATGACTTGCAGCAAGTCAGCATTTCCAGTAAGGAGTGAACTCTGTACTCTAATGATTTCTGACTCATCTTACAGACAAAAAAAAACTCCTAAACCATCCTTTAGATTTCCTTCTTCAAATTTTATCACTGATTCTCCTCCCCCTTCAGGAGGGAACCAGTCAGGACAGAATAAGGTGACAGCAGAGTCCCAAATCCTACTGTAAGGTATTAAGCCCTTAAAGAAATGCTTCTCAAGTATCCACTATCTTGTAGTGGTGCTGTAGCAGTGCTTCTAGGAATTTGGTTTTTCTTTGTAGAATATTCTTCCTATCAAGACTGAAAAGATGTAATTTATTTAAAAAAGGGGAAGTTTGACAGTAGTTGCTTAAACAAATGTTAGTGCTTTTTTTCTACTAGATTAATTTTGTTAAATGGAAAATCTTCTATGTCTTGGATGTGCTTAGAAAAAAGCAATCACTGTTCAGCAGCCTGGGAGAGGTTATATGAGGTTGTTAATGGTTTGTTGCAATCTGTGTCCTTGAATATCTACTAGCATATATTCCTTCTGGTCCCTGCCTCTTGACCACAATTTGCTTTTTGATGAATGAGCAGGAGACAAGTCTGGTTTAGGAAATAATCTTCATCAAAACTAACTTACGAGATAATTCTTTCTGTTGGTGGTGGCTTTGGAGAGTTGGTGGTAAAGAGTCCTTCTCCCCCCATGCTTTACTTAAACTGGTTGTCCCCCTCTTTCCCACACAGTCGCCCCAAAATTAAAAGGGCAGCTTTTGGAGGAAAGTATTCTTCTACACCATCTGTCTGAAAGCTATAGACACCACAGTCATTAACTATGAAAAAAACTCTTTTAAGAGTGCTAAACAACTAACTTAAATCTACTCCAGTGTAACTCAGATGAACATCCACACTCAAAGAGAAACTGTGCAGTTGGTTAGATTGAGCTGCTTCATTTGAAATACAAGGTACAAGCAATTAGTGCTATGTGTGTGGTGAGTCTAAAAATCTGTTCAGGGCTGTGACCGGTTCCAGTGCGTGTGCTGAGACCTTCCAGTAGGGTAGATCTGGGGTGGAAGGGACTCTTGACTGTCTGCACACTTTAGAGTGTAGGAAGTGGCTTGTAGCATGAAAAAAAAATCTCAACCAAAATTTAAAAACCTGGCTTAGTACCCTTGTATATACAGTAATTCCTTCACATGCTTTGGTTTCACCTTCGAATTTTTTGAAGTTTGTAAGAGCTTGCTTAGATCAGAAACACAGGAATTGCCCAACTTGATGTGAGGCTTCTGCCAGCCCAGTGGCTTCCAACATGTGTGCAGTTACAGGTATTTGCAGTATGTATTGGTCAGGTGTGAGTGGGGAGGGGAAGGCCAATCATGGAAGCTCATCCTGTACTGTTTGTGTCAAAATGTTGCCATGAAGTTTTCTTGAACATCTGAAGTTATAGGACATACCAGATAGCCTAAAAAATCCTATAGATTTAGATGCAACACAATATATTTGAAAAATTGTCTTTAACACCACTCTGTAACATGAAAGGATTAAAACACCTGAGGTTTTTGAATGGAGTTGCTGCTTTTGAATAATCTGCTGAAAATAGAAATCACTTTGTTCTTGCAAGTGTCCACCATGGTTGTGCTTATTCCTCTCTTCAGGTATTACTTTTATTGTAGGAGAAAAGCTTAATGTGTTTATTACACAACCAGCAAGTTCCTAAGGATACATAAAGTACTTTAGAACTTGGTTAAACATTAGGCTGTAAAAGTTATGGTATTAAAAAAGTTAACTAAACTCTGCTGTTAGGTTTTTTCTTCTTTGTATCTTCATGTTGGAATATTCCAAAATTATACCAAATTTTCAGTAAAATGCTGATGCCAGTATTTCTTTCCGGGGGGGGGGGGAAAGATAACTAAACCTTTTTTGGTCCTCTGCCTCTGAAAACCATGGATATTTTATGAAGATGACTGTGGTGTTCATGTTTGTTGGACTGTGATTCTAAGGCAAACTTAGTTCACAAGATTCTTTTGTGTAGTGGTGGTATTTTTTAAGGAGTTTTAGCTGTTAGTCTTACACCGAGATATGACTGACTAAAGACTTCTTTTTTTTTTTCTGGTTATTATAGTCTACCACCTAGTCAATGTTTTTATAACTAATTAAATCCTTACATCAATGTGATAATTATCTTGCTCTTCTGTGATTGTTTTGGATCTTCAAGATTCCCTTAAATAATCATATGATTCACTATATATGTGTGAGACAAGTATTTCTTACCCAGTGTACTTGTCTTTATTATTCAGCTTCTGAACAGAACTGAATGTTCTTGCTGCCACTGAGTTAGCTCACCTGGCAGTAAATTCCTCTTGTAACAAACATAGGGGGCATGTTTGAGTTGTGCAGAAAGCATATAAAACCCTGCTGGCTCCTTTCCCATTATTTGGCATAATGACAAACAGGAGCAACTGCTGCTTAGTTGTGGTAATATTAAACTACAGCAAAGTAACTTTGTTCATATTGTTGACAACATTAACCAAACCTATGTTGCAAATTGTGTATCTTTTTCTTTTTTTTACTGTATGGAGGTGGTGGATGAAACATGAGACAGGGTTAATACCATGGCCTTGTGATGCTTTGAAGCCAAAATTATCTTAACTTTTATAGTCCTAATGAAGTACTTTTGGCTTTCAGCTGTAATGTTTGTGGTTTCTATAAACATTTTTAATTAGAAAAATAATTCTGCTATTGTAAGTCTAAGTGCAGGTGCCTTTAGAAAACAACCATCACTTTTTTACAAGTACTATGCAACTTTTGTTGAGAGTTTAAAAGTGTCTTAGGTGTTCATTTGGAGAAGGAATCTAGTTAGCTAGCTGGTTTTGATAAATCTTGTGTTAGTCATAAAGATGACAGTTGAAACAAAAAAGTGGTCAGTGGGTTGATGTAAATTAATAAACTGCTTTTAAACAAGACCCACAACTCTAATGGAATGTAAACTGCAGATTGTTGTATTCATCAAGTAAGGCAAATGAAGGTATATAATCAGCTGTTCGTAGTTTTCTACTGTCTGCTGATTTTTACTTATGATTAAATAGTCAATCTGTATTGTAAGACTGTATATTTAACAGTGTTTTCAGTGTTTGGGCTGTGTTGATTCAAGTTATCTTTTGGAAAACACTGCTTATAAACTACTGACTACTGAGCTAATTTGCAGTGAAGATCTGAGGATAAGCAAGATGCAAATAAAGTTAGACTGTAACTGTTACTTTATTTTAATTACAATTCTACCTACTAAGATTATCACTTTTGAAACTACTTCTAGCCTAGTGGCTTCTTTTTATTAACCCTTATTGCAATTAAGGTTTTGGAGTGTTGTAGGTGATGTTATGAGCATAACAACAAAATAAATGTCTAATAAATACGATGTGTAAATGCAGTGGTTATCAATTAGCATCAAAAAACCTAGAATGTTGACATATATCAATGCTAACATTTAATCAATAAGCTGCAAGTTTTCTATAACAAGTTCAGAAATGTTCTATTACAGTCTTCCAGTTGCACACTTGAATGCTAGCACTGCTTAAGATGCTGCACTTGAGAAGAACTGAGCTGAGGCATTTGTACAATTATGCTGCACTTGCAGTATTTTCATAGTTTGCATAAAGTCAATGCAGATCAGTGTGCATACAGTCTGGAATTCTTCTCAAGAACAGTCTTGCATCAGTTGTTTCTGGAAGATGGTATCAGATTTAAAGTACACAGCTTCTGTTTTATTCTTGGCTTCAGTAGAATTGTTCTATCCTTATCCCTGTCAAATGCAGGGTGAGCAGAGTAAAAACATCTTTGGTTTTTATAGAGGGTGTGTTACTGTTTGTAGGACATCAGGTGTAGAAAGCTGATTTTTAAATAGCATAGTATGCTTTGTGCCTCTCTTTTCCATTGACGCACGTTTTCTGTGTACAGTTTGTTGCATAATTTAAGGACCCGGATATAAGGCTTGGAAGCCCATCCCTTGTGTTTCTTGGTTTATGACTGTCGGCTTTGTGGAATACGGCTGAGATGAAAGGATTTCTTGAGGATGCAAATTACTCCATTGGTCTGTTGGATGAAGGAGCAACTCTTGCAGATGTCATTGACACCTGTATTTATGAACATACTCATGTAAGTTTGGTTTCCAAATCTTTTGATTTAGTTCCCTAAGTCTTCAAAGTAGGTCACGGTATTTTAGAACTGATGAGCTGACAGCAACAGAGGAACAGTCAGCTAAGCCTCACTCACCTTATAAAGTAGTTTCCTCTTCTAATTTTGCTTCTTTGCTGTTTTCTTGCTTTGGGCAAAATTCTGTTGGGGAAATTTGGGCATCAACTCTTACCTCCCTGAGTATGGCTAGCAGGAAGGTAGTCTGGCTGATGCAATTAAATACAGGTTCCCATCTCATTGTTCCATGAGATTTTATTAGCAATGGGGTTTAGATCAGGCACCTGAAATTGTGCAAGTGGATATATTCAGTTAGAACCTTTCTGTTGTTCTTTCCCTGAAAATATGGCAGAGTTTCGACAAATATGTATGCTGAGCCAGTTTAAAGCCATGTTTAAAATTTCTGTGGGCCATCATGGTTTATATTTTTACATCTTCCTGTTACCCTTCTCCCCACTGGAAACTCTGGTACGAGCACATTGTGAGGTGCTATCTTTCAAGACAAACTGGTCTAAAAGCTACTGAAGTTTAGCAACCAACTGCAAAAAAACTTGAATAATTCTGTGTATACAATAGTCATTTTTTTGAATAAGGCTTCACTTATGTCTTAGGAGGCAGGAAGATGTAGCTTTTGTTCTGTAGACAAAGTTGTAGAAAGGGCAAACTTGGAAAAAAAATTTCATTAAGCACATCCTGTATTCTTCATATGCCATACCTATGAGTTGCTCACTTTTCCTGTGGTTTCTCAGAACTAATATTCATGTGCAAGTGCTCAACTATAGTAGAGCAAAAAGCTAAATTCCATGGCCTTCTGAACTCAGGTGTAGGATTCCCAAATCCTGATTCCTAATATTCTTTTTCTGTCTAGCAAATAAATAGGTAAACTACTGGCAACATGTCATGTCTCCAACCACTGGCTGGCTCACAGAGGATAGCTGCCTCCTGCTGCTTTCATTTACTCCTTTAGCTCAAGGGGTAGAGGCCTGTGCCATGGATCTAAAGCTCCAGATCCCATTCCTGCTGGTGACCCGTACAGGGGGTCAGTATGCTTCCACCCGATGGAATTTCTATTTGTGTTTTTTAAACAGAAATAAAGACTTTGTATAAAATAAGCCACAACATATAGAGTTTCATACCTGCAAGAGTCAAGTGCTAGAACTAACATTTGATGTACAGTCTTGATTCAGATAGATCATATATGTAGTGATGGTCTTTAATTGATTTACAATAGGCCATTCACTTACAGTAATTTTACTGAGTGCACATTATGAACAAATCTGGAATGATCTGTTTGAATTTTGATCCACTACACCCACATCATGACCTGATATTGAGAAAAACTATGTTGTAACAGATGTGCAAAGGGAACTTAACAGTTCCAGAAAAGTCTGTACATTTTCTTAAAGATTATGTACTTGGTTCTGTCCCCTTTAACATGGAGTCTAGTTCTTAACATTCCTTTTGAACTTTATTCTTCACAAGATGTGGAGAACAGTCTCAAACTTGGCTTCCTGAACTAAAATATGATCAGACAAATTTTCAGTAAAACAAGCTATTAACTGGATGTTAAAATAATGTTACTGCATCAGATTTTATTCCTTGTATAATACGATACAAATTACATTGAGACTGTGGAAGCTTTCATCCCAGTGGATTTTCTTCCTATAAATAGTTGCAGACTTCTGAAAATAAAAAGTTGGAAAAAATTTGTAACTTCATCTGTATTTTTAGATAAAATCAGCATTTGGCATTTAAGTGGAATCTTTTATTCAGGAATCTCAGACTATTGTCTAAATAGCATTCATATTATCTCTGAAGTGGTAGGTATTCCCTTTGATTTTTTTAAAATAGTTCCAATTGCTAGGTGAAAGTAAAAACATTGTTCATGGTCAAATCTAAAAGTTAAGAGCAGGGTAAAAAAAAGGTATATAATTCTTTAAGACTTTGGGTTGTTTATTTTGACAGCAAACCTATAATTTCAGTCATTTTATTTTCCTATTCTTCCTTTTGCAGACTGGAAGAAAGGCATTTTATGTTGGTGATCTTGGAAAGCTTGTAAGGAATAACATACAATGGCAGAATGTGATGGCACCAATAAAGCCATTTTATCCTGTAAAATGCAATTCTACTCCAGGTGTACTCGAAATTCTGGGAACCCTTGGTGTTGGTTTTGCATGTTCCAGTAAAGTAAGTTTGTCTTGCCTGTGTGCCTTATTTTCTTTCATATGTCTGCTGGCTTAAATTCATCTCTTTGGTATTAAGTGCCATGTTTATAAATAAAAGTTGAACTGTGAACTCATTTGTAACTGGCTGTTGAAAATCTATACTTCTGCCCTAGAAGCAGTAGATAGTTTTCTTTGGTGTGGTAGTAGAGCACATCAAATAAAAATTCAGGAAAGATGGTGCAGTGCACTTTTGTCAAACTCTGGTATGCTCCTGTTTTTCAGTCTGAAATGGCATTGGTACAAGACCTGGGCATTTCTCCTGCAAACATCATATACACAAATCCTTGCAAGCAAGCCTCTCAGATCAAGTATGCAGCGAAAGCTGGGATAAACATCATGACTTGTGACAATGATATTGAGCTGAAGAAAATTTCACGTAACCATCCAAATGCCAAGTAAGTGTCAAAATTCTGGTTTTGCTTTTAATGTGGGGAAAACTTAATTTGCCTGTATTCTGGGTGGTTTGAGTTAGAAGCAAAGTACCTGGCTTCTTTAGTACAAATCACTTGGATCTGTTCTTCTCCTCTGTCTCCTTTGAAAGTAGCTTTTTTGCATCTTTTCCTACTGAGTCTCAGCTTCCTAATACAATAGACAGTAGGGCCTTTGGTTTGGGAGAAATCTTGGGGAAAAAGTGATTTTTAGGGCAATTCATGTAAAGGTTTCAGTGACTAAAGTTCAGAAGCCTGGCATTTCATCATCTGCGCAAATACATCTTCCTCCAGCTCTGTTGTGGCTTCAGTGTTATTTTTCAGGGAGTTCTGTTTGGATATTAGTGGCTCTGGCTGAAGTCAGGGCTGAGCTACCAGCGAATGACTCTGTGCATTGGGTCCCATCTGGGATTTGGGCACACTCTGCAGGTCTATTAAATACACCCACAGGTACTTCCACATGATTAAAACAATGAGAAATTTGATTCCAGTTCTGTTTTCAGTCACTTTGGTATTAGCTCAGCTGCTTTCTGTAGCAAAGTGATCAAAGCTGATAATCTCGTTGTTACATTGGCAGCAATAAAATTGCCGTATTTATAATGGTCTCTTGGGCTGATAGGCACTCATGTCATTTAACATCACATCCGTCACATGTGGATGCTTTAGCTGTGGGCTGTGCCTTTCTGAAATATGGAGTCAGAGCCTAAGTGAATGATACAGTGCTTTGCAGTGATTAAAGGTAGAGCTTTCCATAAATGTCATTGGAGAAACTGAATTCCCGACATCCTTTACAAAGTCCTTGCTTCTAAACAGTCATTATGAAAGTATTGTCTTCTCCCAAAACTGTGGCCGTTTTTTTGGGGGGATGGTGGTGGTATTTATTTGAGGGAGTGTTTTTGTTTGTTCAAGACTACAAGATTTAATATTGCTGTTGCTGGTGATTACACTTCATCCTCATGGAAGTCTGTCTGTGCTTTGTGTACTGGAGAGAAATTCCTGTGAAAAAATGTTATATATGATAAATTTTTCTGAAACTGCTGGCTGTGGTATACTTAGTGGATTTAAAAGCCTTGGCAATGCTAAAGCTGACTGTTACATCATTAGTGTTGTACCAGTTATTCACTGGTGGATTTAGAGTTTTGTTAGTTTTTGTTGATTTATTTCCATGATTTTAACAACTTCTTTTAGAATGTCTTGTCTGATAACATCCAAAGAAAGAAGTTAGAATGCAGATTTTTCTTCAGCCAGAGAAATTGTAAATCAGGGAGGCAGGATAAAGGAGTATCATGAGCTAGAGAAAAACAATATAAACTCTACTTCTTTTCAAAGATTCCATTGTCTAATATTTGCAAGAGTTCCTGTTTATCAAGGGCAAGAAACTCAATTTCTACAAAAGAACTGCAATCTGATGTCTAAATTTTTTAGAAATATGATCTCTTATTGAATAGATTTTTTTTCCCCACCTCATTTTATTAGAATTCTTATCCAGGTCATTTTAATGTCAATGCTCAAGCGATACATTTTTTTCCTTTCTCTTCCTTGGCATAGTTTTTAAAAGTCAAAGCCACTATATAGCCTTGTTTTTCCTATGTGTGGTTGTTAGAGCTGAGTTGTTTGCATAGATGAAGCCAGCGTGTTTTGGCTGAGGAAATCACATTTAGGAAGTGATTCTTCTCGTTTTCTGAAAATTTGTGTAACTTAGCACTAAACTCGGTAATGGGGGGTGTCTCTTTTATAACTGATGTTTCCGCCTTTGGAAGAGTTGCCAACTCAAATGATTGCAATTTTTTTTTAAGATGAGAAATGTCAGGAAGGAATGCTTAGGTATTGCTTTTCTTTATTATATCTTTAGATTTTTTCTAGGCAAAGTTTAACTGCTGAGCTTCTTGGTGTCCTTAGAACTTCAGTGGAGGCAAGATTGTTATAAGTATCAACACTTCCTTAACATTAAAAAGTGAAACCAAATCCTAAATGCACACATCACCCTCTAGCCCTGCTGAAACCCAGGAGGAAAAATCCTGCTAGATATCTAAACTCAGATTTAGTGGTTTTTGCAAAAAAAAATCTTGATTCACTTAAAATGCTGCTATAACAATTCATCAATAAATTTAACATTGGATGTCATTAAGGAGGGGTTTTGACTAACCTTAACAGGAGGTTAAAAACTGTAGTATGGATTTGAATTTTTCTATCACATTTTAAAGAGTTTGACTTGGAATAATTTTTTGCTACAGCTAGCACATTTTTTCCAAATGCTTTTCAAGATACTGTCTGACTACAGATTTTTTGAACAGAATTTTCTGTTCTAGTGGAGAAGCAGAAAATGAGATGCTAGTCAGTTTCTCAGGATGAAATGGTATAAATTAAAATGAACAAGAATTGCAGGGCAGCCTGTGTGAGAACTTAAGACTTTTTGCTCTTTCATGTGTTTAAAATGCATTTTGTAAACATTTGGAAAGTACTTGTAACAAGTCATGGTAGGTGTTAGGCCAGTAGTGGCTAGGCTGAGTTCTGTTTGTTGCCTGTCTTGTAAAGAGCTATTTCACTCTGAGTGCAGAGTTTCTTCCACTCATTTACACTCCCCATCCTGGTTAACTGCAGTGTGCTCTGTCCAGTCTGCATGCATGTCATGACACCACCTCTGATAAGTTTACTGCATGACTAATTTATCTCTTGGGTGTGAGGGTATGACTTTCTCAGTGGACAGCAGTTTGAATTTGTGAGGTTTTGGGGTATGTTTCTAAAGGTTTGGATGTGACTGTGTCTTTGCCCCTCAGGTGTTACTTTAACATAGAAAAAGGTCAGCATTGGCACTGCAGTTTGCCAGACCAACCCAAAATGAGGCTTTGACCAGAGAGCGGGAGATGTCTCACCCCATAAGAGTGTAAGAGGTGGTACTTGCTGCCTCTCTGCTCTACAGGGGCAGGGAGTGGACTGACCATCCTACCCACTCATCCTCAGTCCATGTGCTCAGCCAGAAGGGGAGGTGGTAGGATATGGCCAGGGTGTGCTTTCAATGTGTCAGTCTGGTATTCTCCAGATGCTGAGTTTAACTAAGTCTGATATGTATCTGACTGAAGGGGAACCTCTTGGCTAGGGAGGAGGACAGAGATGGGAAAAATCATATTAGTCTTACTGGTTTTATGAGGAACTTTATTAAAAGGTAACATTATTTTTTATTACAGCACTCAACAGACTCTTGCTGCTACAAGAGTCTTAGTTGCTGCATTTCGAATCCCTTGTCCTTGTTGGCTCCATGTTTTAGCCCCTAATTGCTAGTTTTTTCTCTGTACAGGATTGTTATTATTAGGTTGCCTTGATTCATCCATCGATGGAGCTGGAGTACTGACAACATAATCAACACACTTCTGACAGTCTTCAGGCTTCACATGTGCTGATGATGTAAACCAACTGCCCCAATCATCTTCCCCTTCTCTTAGGCTCTTACTGCACATTGCCACAGAAGACATTACTGCTGGTGAGGAGATGAATATGAAGTTTGGCACCACCCTGAAGAACTGTAGGCACCTCATGGAATGTGCTAAGGAGCTGGGAGTCCAAATAGTTGGTGTCAAGTGAGTAACTTCATTGTCCTCTGCTGGCTGAGCAGATATTTGTATGATGTACTTAAGATGTAAAATAGAAAAGAATTTTTCTCCTGTGACACTATTTTACAGGGTTTTAAAAAATCAACAAAAACCCCAGATAAACAATATCACATCGCTTTAGAATCATGAGCTTTTGCTTGCAAGCAAAAACTAGTATGAAACAAAGTAACTATTACAGACATCAAAGCAATATGAAATGAAGTATCCTTCTGTCAGCATGAAAACTAAGTTTGGATGCTTCTCCTATTCTGTAACTGTACTCTTGAACCTCTGTGGTAACTTGATTTGTATTTTTCCAGCAGTGAACAGCATAACAGAAGTGCTAGTGTAGCATGGAATAGGTTGGATAGTTTGAACAAGATGAACATGGGGTCAGATTTTGTAAGAGTTAAGGTTGTATGTCACTCTTTGATCATATCAAGACAAAATACTCAGATAAGTTTTTGAATTGTGGGTGGCAGGAATGAATTCTGCATTCATAGAATAGAGTTCCAAGTTCTTACAAATGATCTGTGGTATTTTAATTGGAAGTTTGACAGATATTTTACTATAAGGGAGAAAAATAGATGCACAAGTCTGCTCTGTCTACCTTCAGCTATAAATCCATCATATGCTCGTAACTGTTTCAGGAAAGCAACCAAACAAATAAGTGGGTCATCAAGACAATAAAAAAAATTAAGCCAGATTTTGATGATTTAAACCACAAATGTTTTGATGTACATCTGTTTGAAATGGATGCTAAAGCATAAACTACAAATGTCTTAAAAAATTAGATACTTCTGAAAAAACACGTTTCTTCATATAATGTCTTAAGCAACTTTAATAGAAGTCACATGGCCCTTGTGCTTTATTTTTATTTAAATAATTTTAAAATCCACATGTGGATTCATGCAAGTAAGTTTGAAAAGTGACCTTTGCCTCAAAATGGCATACCTTAAGGGAGTAGACTTGGAGTAGAGAACATTGTGGCTCAGGTGTGTGTATGGTCTGTCTAGAACCAGTGGACCACATTCCTCTTGAAGAAGCCCATGGGAATGCTGGCACTTGTTTCAGCACCTCAGTGACTAACTGCATATGGCAGTACTTGAATCTTTTGAACAGAAACAAGAGAGGATTCAGGAGCTTGTGGGAGGCATCAGTACTTCTCTGCAGCTTTGGCACCTACTGAAGAACAACTTTTAGCCACTTTGATAGCGAAAACTGAAAAATTCAGCAAATCGGTTATTTCTCAAAGATGAGAATATTGTGGGACATTCTTCGGGTTAAGAGGAAGACAATCCTCAAATACAAATCCAATTAAATAGAAGGCAGTGGTGGTGAGCTTATTCTTTGCACAGTTGCTGTATCATTTAAGCTTGTTTTGAGACACTTGGGAATTAATTGCTCATGTTGCTGTTTTATATGGTGAAACAATTTGCTTGGTCTGAAAGCTGCATGGTTCAGTGTATTAACTGTGTTTTTATTTCTTTCAGATTTCATGTTTCAGGCTCTTGCAAGGATCTGCAAACGTACATTCATGCTATATCTGATGCTCGGTGTGTGTTTGACATGGCTGTAAGTAGACCTGTACACACATGCCATTGCTACAGTAGAGGATCCATTCTATTCTAATCATACTAATAAGCAACTACATTCTTTCCAAAATAAATCATTGGAGATGGAACTTTTACTAAGGGACTAAATACTCCTTTGTGATGTGTGGTAGAGGTAAAACTAACTTTGTCCTAATTATGGTAATGAATACTGTCCCACTGAGGGGCCTTCCATGCTGTTTAAATTAGTTTCCCACTTCTGGTCAAGGCTTTTTGATATTCAGATCTCAATCCTGCAAGTACACAACTGATGCTTTTAGGTTACATTGAAATTGAACAATTGTATGCTGGCATCTATTGTGGCATGAGAAGTTTGTAAACTAAACAGAAGACTGCCAGTCTTCTTACTCTTATTACTGCAGTTAGTGCCTTAGCTGTGGCTGGTAACACATGGGGTAATAAAATTGAGGATCTTGCTGATCTTTGTGCAAATTCATTGTAGTGGTCTAGTCACATGATTTGTGAATTTCTAAAACTGTCTTTTGTCAGAATGCACCACCTGTTCCGCAAATACTGTCTCAATATAACAAAAGCCACAAGATGGGAGTTGATATTGCTGTGGGACTTGCAGAGAATTGTGTAACCAGCCTCTATTGACATCCCAGTGCTTTGCTACTAGGTTTACTCCCTCACTAGATGTACTCAGCTAAATATTTTTGAAAGTTTAAATACACAGAAAACAACCACAGTAAGGAGCAACAAAAATATTTTTGCATTTAGTTGTTCATGTACTTACCTTCTGCCTATGCATTTTAGGAAGAATTTGGCTTTAAGATGAACATGTTGGATATTGGTGGGGGCTTCACAGGTTCAGAACTTCAGCTGGAAGAGGTATGCAGTGTGTTGGAAGTTGAAACTCTTAATTTTGAAGAAGTTGAAGTGTTTAATCTTCAAATTGCAGTTTGAATTGATAGCTGAAACATAATTTAAGTTCCGTGTTAGACTGTAACTCAAGATCCATATAGTTGGGTTTGTATTCTTGATCATGGATAGTGTAATCAGTTCTTGGAGGAGGGGGATCATTACTTCTTTTTAATCCTGTTCATACTGGGTGAATGCTGACTTAAGTGTGTTGAATTACTATCTGAAGCAACCCTAACAGTAGTAATTCAAGGGTTTTTTTACTGTTGTCCAGCTGGTGACTCTTGCATGGTTTGGGCTAGGGTAGCTTAGCATGCTTTGGATCATAAACCCTGTTGCTACTGGATGAAAACTTCTGATATTTTGCTTCAGAACTGAAAGCTAAAGGTCTTGATTTGGTCTAAATGCTATCTTCAGTATGAAGTAGCACATAAAACAAGATAACCAGTTTACATTGTTATGTTGTCTTCAACAGACTCCATGAATTCAGGACAGTGGAAGTGATGCATGAGGAGTTACTAACAGCAATCGGGGCTTTTCTCTCAATTCTAATGGTTCTGTTACTTGTTCAAAATATCTGTTAATCTTCAAATATGTCTTAAGATACGAACATTAGTATTAAATAATTCTGTTTCTAATATGATACTATTCAGAACTGATCCAAAAAAGGCCCTTTGCCTGTTCTTTTGGGTTCATGTGTAATTTTACATTATCTGTTCTGCTGGATGGACATTGAAATTACTGGTGCAGTCTTGAGCGTACCACATCTTGAACTGTGGTTGTGAAGAGAGACTGTGTAGTACTCAGACTCATGGTACTCAATCTTCAGTGCTTAGCAGAATGACCAGTTCTCTTACATTTTTGTTATAAATTGTGGACCTCTGGTAAGGCCCTTCTCAGAGAACAGAGGACCAGAGTAATTATTTGGTGTGCTGACTAGACCTGTTGCTGGCTGGAATTGTGTGTATATCTGGCACATCCATAAGCTGAGTTCATTGGTCTTACCTCTGACTTCAATTTCCTAGGTTAATCATGTCATCAGGCCGTTGCTGGATGTCTACTTTCCTAAGGAATCTGGTGTTAATGTGATTGCAGAGCCTGGATGTTACTATGTTTCATCTGCGTTTACACTGGCAGTGAACATCATTGCAAAGAAAACTGTTGAGTATGATAAACTTCTTCCTTCTGGAGGTAAGGGCTGCATTTGTTTTCTGTGTTATGAATCAGTACAGGTAACTGCCCACGATTAGTTGGGATAGACTAGTTTATATATTTAATGCATTCCCTAATTCTTGCACTGTAATATGCCTTTTGGATTCTGACCATATGTTCTCTGTGTATCTCACTTGTTACTTTTATGTGGCACTTCTTGTATCCTTGCTAGGTTAAACCTATATTGGGTTCTTCCCAGAAGGTGGTAGGAGATTCTGTATTAGAACGTAAAAAATCATGTCACAGAGCAAGCTACTTCTCTGCTTCTCTGGATTTATATTCTTAGCAGTGGTTATTACTGAAAGTATTAATTATATTAAGCCTCACACTTGATGTTATAACTGAATTTATAATCTGGTCTCATACAGATTACTCTGCTTGTAATTCTCCCATTCCAGTATATATGGAACCCCCTTGTCAGGAGAAAGCAGCTGATTTAAGTTAGATTGCAAAAGGACTACTTATGACAAAACATGCATGCAAGACAACTTCTTTTTTTACTTCCAGTGGAGCAAACCAGGAATGATGATGAACCAGTATTTACATATTACATAAATGATGGTGTTTATGGTTCTTTTGCAAGTAAATTGTCTGAGAAACTCAATACTATCCCAGAGGTTCACAAGGTGAGTCCTTCTATATTCTTCAGAGGTAGTCCTTACTATCCTTGTATATTGAATGTATATTTAACACTTCATACATATATAATTACATATTATTTATTAAATTAACATTCTATATATTTGAAAATTTTCTTACTCAATAAAGCGAAGCCTGAATTGCCTCAATCATTTCCTTACAGAAATACAAGGAAGATGAGCCTCTGTTTGCAAGCAGCCTTTGGGGTCCATCCTGTGATGAGCTTGATCAAATTGTGGAAAACTGTCTTCTTCCCGAGTTGAGTGTTGGAGATTGGCTGATCTTTGACAATATGGGTTCTGGTACCTTAGGTGAACAGTCTACCTTTAACAACTATCAGAGGCCACTGATTTACTACATGATGTCTTTCAGTGACTGGTAAGAAAACTATCTTGATAGTGGCAAGGTTACTTTTGCTTCCTTCAGGAGTGTACACTCATAAATTACATTCAATGGCAAACATAGGAAAATACTGAGTGCAAGAATGTGCCATTTTAGTTTGTGGATTTTTTTTTTGTCTCTGTTGTCTGCTGCTGAGACTAAACTGAGATCTCTCCTAAAATGCCTACTTTGCTTTAGGGATGACAAAGGAAAGCAAAATACCTGATAAGTCTCACCTGTGAGTTCAGTGGCAGTTGTGAAGTCTCTTACTGGCTTAACAAAGGCTGTTTAACATCAACCTTTGAGCTTTCCTAATACAAGTAACTGCAGCTTGTATACAATGTTGGCACCGTCATAGGCAGGAAGGGCAGTAATGCTCTCGTGGTGGTGGAGAGTTTGGTAACCCATTCCTGTGCTGAGGTAGGCAGGGCCTTGTGCTTCCACCCCTGAAGAGTGGCAGCATTTCTGTGTGCCAGGCACTGGCACAGCTGGGCTCCCTTCTGCTGAGCCTGGGGCCGAGCCATGGGGGGCACTCAGCCTCAAATGCTGTGTTAAGGCTGGTTTCTGAAGGGAAATTGAACCTGAAAACATGTTTTTACATCTCTTGACCTTTTCTTCTACAGGGATGAGATGCAAGATGCTGGAATTGCTTCAGACACATTGATGAAGAACTTCTTCTTTGTGCCTTTGTGCATTCAGCTGAGCCCGGAAGACCGCTTTTCCACTGCAGCTTAAACAGGCATTAACGCTTCATTTAGACCTGCAGTTGCAAGTCTGTAGTTTGTCTGGTCAACATTCCAGTGTGGAAGAAATGGAACAATCTTGAATTCAATTCATTCTCTTCAAAACTTGAAAAAATAGTAATAGTAATGGGGACCAGGCAAAACAAGCTACAGCTACAATTCAGTGGGGGGTGGGAGGGTTAGATAATGGTGTCCAAATCTAAAATCAAGTTCATTCAACCCCTGAGCGTTAAATATGCAACAAAGTGGATGACTTAGTGGAGATGGAAACCCATCACTTGGGTTCTTCAACAGTTTACATACAAGTACAGTTTTTATACTAAGGATTCCTGTTAGAAAAGTCTTGTAAAGTTATTGTCTTTTGCCCAGATATATCAAATGTCAGTGGGAGACCAGTGTGACTTCATTAGATGTTTTAGTGTATTTAGAATGTGTAAATTTGTGCTTTGAACTGTAGTTTAATAAATGTAAAATTGCATCATAGTATTTGTTGTATTTGACCCTTGATGTATCCCTTGTATGATTGCAATAAAACTTTGTGTAGATTTTACTGTTTTTCAGGCTAACTTTGGGAGGAACTAGGCAGGTAGCTATAAAATAGATGTATACATGATTGATTTGAGAAGCCTTCTTTTCTCTAGCCCATTGGTTCAGCTTTGTGTTAAACAGTAAAAATTTTCAGATTGATCAATCTGTATGAAGTGGAAGTCATGTAAGTTCCTGGAAGGCTAAAAGGCAATTTGTGGTGTGTTTTTAGAGCATGACCTTAGATTCAGTTCTTCACACCAACCAGCTTACCTGCACGAGGCATGGGTGTGCACGGAGAGGTTGTCTCAGCTCGTGTGCATGCAGTGCCCTGAGGCAGCATGGGTTAGTCCAATTCTGCACGTTGTCACAGAACGTTTGGCTCTTTTTTTAATAGTGTTTATTTGAAAAGTCTTAACTTTCAACTTCAGCTAGTTCTGTATAGTGCTGACTCTAGGCTAGGGCTGCACAAAACTACAGAAACCTCAAAATACTCTCTTGCACTGGACTTCATTTAGCTGTATCCATAATCTAAAGGTAAATCAGACTGCTGCAAGTACATGTGCATTGAGTAATGAACTGCCAGAACAGGTCAGAGAATTTCTTTATTATGTTACTGCAGCCTCTCGATTTCTTCAAGGTCCTTTGCTGGCTTTCTCACTTTAACCTTCCCTACTTAAAAACTGGGGGAAGGAGGAGAAGAGGGTGTTAAAAGTTTTGAGATTATACACTGAGGTCTGGATCCTACAGTCAAAAGGGAGTTTTTAAACCCTTTAGTTGGAGGTAAAATTTGTACCCTTTGGCTGTAAGTGTATTTTACACGAGTGCCAGCTGGTAGGAAATTTTATTTTCTGGCTCTGTAAAGCAAAGATTTTATGGAACTTAATGAACTTTTACTTGGAAGTAAATTCTCAGTTTGGATTTGTCAGAACACTTTTACAGGCCAGTTAGGAGATACAAAATTACTTATGCTTTGGAGATGCAGTCTAAGAAATACTTATTACTTTAATTAAATGTGGAAGTGAAAAGGCAGTAAATGATGGGGGAAACCTGTGTTTTGGTTCGGTTTTGGCTTTCTGTTTGGTTTTTTTAACCTGAAGTTACTAGCTGACCCATCTCAAGAGCTTCAGTTTACCTGTTGAGGTCTTTCTAGACAAGACAGACTGCTATGTGGTTTTTGACTAAATGCAACTACAGTTGCCTAAGGTTAGATAATCCAGCAGGATTCTGTCAATACAGTCTTTGACAGTTGTTTCATGTTAACTTACAGATAAGACAATTTCTCTATAAATGCAGCAGTGGTCAGAACAGAAATACTTGCTGTACTTGAAGACAGTCTGCTATTAAAGCCAACCTGGAGTCTGAACTCAGTATGTATTTCAGTTTGGTTTGCTATGTGCTACTGTTTATATTGTAACTGCAGTTCAGAATTTTTACAAAATATAAAAGCTGGATGATTTCTTTATAGTACTTGGAAGTAATGTAGCCCTGTTGTGCTCACTAGACAATTGCAGCCCCTCTTGCTTGCCGAGGTTGTGGCAGGAGCAGGGGTGTGTGACACAGACCTGCAGCTGGTGCTTCCCTGTGTGATGTGTTGGTGGTTGTGCATGGCAAACAGCTCCGCCTGCTTTGGCCTGAACACTTCCCCGCTGCAGCCCTGCAGCCTTGTGTTCCATTTCCTAAGGAAGATCCAGGGCTGTGGGCCCAGACAAGGCTGTGGTACTGGTGTTGCCAGTTACTCTTCAGGAACGGGAGAAAATGGTTCCAACTTTTTGTTGTGTGCCCAAGCAGCTGCACAACTGGCTTACATTGGATCAGAATAAAAGTGGGTGCCCTGGATCCACCACTGCATATTCTGCTGCTTCCTATGTACTCTTGTTTCTGCTTTTTTCGGGGGGGGGGGGGGG
>VXAD01012225.1:714734-739016 GCA_013399195.1 Dicrurus megarhynchus | reverse complement strand
GGTTTGAATCCTTGGGGTTTTTTTAATTAAAAAAACCCAAAAGACCTAAAACCAAACTAAAACAACAACAAAAAAAGACCCAACTGAAAAAAACACCCCCAAAAAAAAACTTTGGCTAGGAAACAGCTTTTAATCCTTGAGCGCCAAGCAACTGCCCTTGTTCTGTTCCAGACTGATCTTGCTGACCCAGGACTGTACCTTGTGAGTCTCCTCTTCTGTGAGGAGAAGAGGGGGAATGCTCTCAGGGCTTTGCTGAGGCCTTGGACAACAGCTGGAAAGCAAATGCAGCCCTAAGCAGCAAGCCTGGATGCCAGCAAGGCTGGCAGTGGCTGCCCGAAGGAGGGGCTCAGTGGGTGCTGGCAGTGCCAGCTGACTGCTGCCAGGAGCCAGAAGAAGGAACAGGGTATGTACTAAAGATGGTTTAACTGGCCTGATCATAACTGAAGGAGAAAATAATTTCCGTGACTGCCACGAGTACTACTAGAAGGTGTCAGATGTTACCTAAGTTTTCCTTTTGCTGGAAGTACTGCACTGATTGCAGACTTGCTCATTCTCTGAGCTCTTATTTCATCCCTTTGTTAAAATTTCAAGTAAGTAGTAGCATATAATTCACTACACTAGTTTACTGCTAGTTATTGCTTTACTATCTGGCAGTCAGGTGCCTCAAGTACATGCCCTGAGGTTTAGGGAAAAGCTGAGGGGAGTGGGGATGTCTGCAGCACTGGCAGAAGAGCTGCTAAGGGAAGGCAGGTGAAGGTTTCTTTAACCCAGGACTCCGGGGCTCTTCCCTAAGATTTGGTCCTTTCCACACAGGTGGGAAGGGTGAGGACCCTTCCTCTTACAGTCCTTATGCTTGGAGTAACAAGCTTTATTCACTTTATTTAGCAGCTTTTTTCACTTCGTATTTTCATCTTTTTGCAACCGTGCAATCTTTGAGCTGAATTGGGGGCATTAACAGAATTACCCTGTTGGCTCACAGGACAAAGCTAATTGTGTTTGTCAGCCTGAGTTGGGATGTGGCAGCAGGGACTGGTCCCCCCTCTCTCCGACCAGCTGCTTCCCATAACTTCTGTTGAATATAATGCTTTATTTTAATGTTCTCTTGAAATGCTTGAATCAGGGCAGTAGTGCAGACCCTAATCTGTCAAATGTGCATCACGTAACAGCACCTCTCCTACATGTCAATACAGGGCAACTCCTTCGTATCAGTCAAATAGAGGAGAGAATGCTTCAGGCCTGAGAATTTGCTTTTAGATCCTGATTGTATATTTTGCTCAACTGTGTGACCCTTCTTTGTACCCTTAAGCAAACCACTCAGCTATTTGTGTCACAAGTTTATTCCATCTTCCCAGTGGAAATCCCTGTGGTGAAGGTGATGAAACAGAGAGGAACTGTGCACTATAGGTCACTTGTTAGTCGATTGCTGCAGCCAGCGATGGCCGAGGGATGTTCTGGGCAGCAGTGATGGGCTCCACGGTCGACAGTCCCAGTACCCCCACTATGGAACAGCAGCACTATCCAGCGCAACCCCCCGTACGAGTACCGCTGGTCGGCAGCAGCACCTGAAGCGGCGGCCTTGGGGCAGCGGGGCGAAGCTGCCCCAGCCCCTCTCGCTTTCTGAGGCGGCCGCCGGAGCTGTGGCAGCGGGGGCCGGTCCCCGGGAGCTGCGGCCAGCAGGGAGCTCCAGCGCCCGCCCCGAGCCGCCGCGGCAGGGGCGGAGGGAAAAGCCCTGGCCCGCACCCCGCTGCAGCCCGGGCCGAGTCCCGGCCGGTCCCGTGTCCCGGCGGCGCCGGGCGGGGCGCGCCGAGCAGCCACAGCCGCCCGCGACACGCTCCGAGCCGCCACGTCACGGTCTAACGCGCTCCTTAAATGCCCCTGGAACTGCAGGCGGGGGAAGCCGCCTGGCTGCGTTAGGCATGCCAAGGGCTGCCCAGACAGGCTGTCGGGACCCTTTCCCGCAGGCTTTCACAGCCCCGACGGGACGAAGCCCTGGGCAGCCTGGTCTGACCTAATGGCTGAACCTGCCCAGAGCCAGCGGCTGAGCCTAAGTCCTCCAGGGCCCTCTTCCCCACAGAATTACCCGGTGATCCTGTGACACCGGATCACACCTTTCCAGTTTGAGCTGTAGCACTGTCCTGGCTGAGCGCTGCTGGCCCACACGGCTGGAGCTGTGCTGGCAGGTGGTGTGGGTAGGGCTGGCTGGAAAACCCATTTCTTTTGAGCTGTCTGAGGATCCAGAACCTTCCTGTTCCGTGTGAGGATGGGGACTGACCTACCCATGCTAGTACCAGCTAGAGGGGAAAGGTGGGAGACGCTCCAGGACACGAGACCAGGGGACTCGGCCTCCCACACACATACGAACATTCCCATTAGAAGTTTCAATTTCAACAAATTGCTACTATTTTCCAACAACAAACACCTGAACAGCAAATTCCCAGCCCTCTCTAGGTCCCAAAGTCCACGGGCCTGGGATACCAGCGCTGAGGGGAAGGATGAGGAGCGGACACCTCCTTCTCCAGCTGTTCTTGATCCTGAGGCGCTCGCACCCGCGGGCTCCACGCCGCAGACCCTGGTCCGAGAGGCGCTCCCCTGGCACTTTCAAGGCCGGGCTCAAGGCCTGTGCCGTCAGCAGGGCTGGTGACATGCCCCATTTTATTCCTGCAGGACAGGGATTGGCCCCGCCAGCCACCGCAGCCAGCGTCCGTGCCGCTACACCCCCTCCATGGGGCTGCACCGGGAAGAGTGACTGCGGCCGGCAGACGGGGAAAGGTGGAAAGGCAGCCCTCAGCCCCGGGAGGGTTGGGGATGGTTCGTTCCCAGGCGGGGACGCGTAACAGCGGCGGCAGCGGCCACGCCGCTTGAAGCTGCATCCCAAACCCTGCGCTCCCCTGGGCTCAGGTTTCCTTTCTCCCCACCAGAGCCGCTGCCAGACCCAGCCCTGCCCGCGTGGCAGGCACGGGCTCCTGCGGAGCCAGCCGTCCGTCCGTCCGTCCGTCCGTGCGTGCTGCAGAGCCAGCGGCAGCTGGGCCTCACCTCCCTTAACCCCGCCAGCCGAATCAGTTCAGCTGAAAGTTCAGCTGAAATTTTCCACTTGAGACACATGCGAGACCAGAATAGCTTTCCAGGGTATTCTTTTTTTCCCCCCTGCTAGCTAGAGGAAGGCCAGGCAATGTTTTGCAATGTTTGCTTTTAGAACACCTTCCAGATGGCTTTAGGAAGTCTCTACTGCATGGGCAGCCCCACAGGGAGAGTCACTCGGGCTCCAGCGTGCCAGGCTGGGGCCACTGGCTCAGCTGCTGCTCCCCTGGCAGTCCCAGCCCTTCATCCCTTGGGACCATCGAGCCGAGTCCCATGGAGCCACAATTCATTTTTCTGCGGTGCTGCTCCAGCGGCTCTGGGGGCCATGTGGGATCCTGCAAGGGGCTGGACAAGGGGGAATGGCTGGGCTGGCCCAGGAGGGGGAAAGGCAGAAACAGAAGAGGGATTCCCAGCTTCTGCTCAGCCCCCAAAGTAGTGTTTGTTTGGTGGCTTGTGAAAAAAAACCCCAAACAATCCTCAAAGCAAAGCTGGTTTAGCTTAGCACATTTAGCATGCTGTGCCTCTGCTTCTGCCAAATCCATTTTGCAATCTCCCTGAAGCAGGGGCTCTCCCATCGCCAGTGCTGCCGAAGGGCTGGAGCCCCTCTCCAGCAGCAGCAGGCAGCCCACAGCCCCAGCCCCACTGCACTCAGGGCATGCACCCACCCACACCCACTCCATGGGCCACTGCTGCTCTGCCTGCATGGCTGGGGTGCAGCTGCTGACCCCCGAGCCTAAGCCCTTGGAGGATGCCACCTGCTTGGGCATTTCTGTGGGGTTCAGCCATCTCAAACCTCAAAGCTGACAAGTCAAGGCAAGAGGAGTCACCCCCAGCCTGGCAATGAAATGGCAGGCACATAAAACCCACAGGGGTCTTGTAGCCCACGGCTCACACGTAGATCTGGCTCCAGACCTTGGTGGTCTGGATGACCTTCTGGTGCCACTCACCTGGCTGCAGGCACCAGCTCTGCACAGCACACAAAGCTGCTCCTGGCCCAAGCAGACACTGGCAACTATGGGGTAACCCCTCCAGCTCAGAGCAGGGAGTTTCTATGACATCAAACCTATTAAACCAGCAGACTGGTTATGTTGGATGCTGCTTGAGCAGGATGAGTCCTGCCCCCGTGCAAAACCCTGGAGGACACTGGAATTAGAGAAGTTTTAGAGGAGAGACCTCTGTCTCACATGCCAAGTGCCCTGCCATGCATTCATGCAGGACTAAAGCACACGGGATGAGATGGTGGCCGCAAGCCCCCGGTGCAGGAACGCAGACAGCCTGCATGCCATGCCAGGGCCAGCACTGCAGCCCCAGCCAAGCAGTGTGCCTGGCTGCCCAGGCACTGGCATTCTGCACACCTGCCAGCCAGAGCCGTGCACCTGCCAGGACAGGGCAGGAGACCACTCTGGATGTGACATGGCTAGCAGGGAGAGGAGAGAGGGGATATGGTGCCACTGTCACACCCTGTCACACCACAGCCCTCTGCCGTTCATTACAGCACCCTGTCCCCCAGCAGCACTGGGTTTCCCAGGAGCTGGTGCAGGTTCCCTGTGCCACGGACTGAGCCTGTCTGCCCAACATGCTGCTCTGGGCTTGGAGAGAGTGCAGCTGGGCTCACTCCACCTGCCTCTTTCCATATGATCACATTTTCTTTCTATCTGTCACCTCCTTTTGCCTTTCCAATGACTACTAACAATCCCCCAAACTCAGATTGACCTTGTCCCTTCAAGCTTCTGGGGTTTGTCTCATACTGCAGCAATTTCACCTTAAAACATGTTGTCTTGCAAGCTTCTATTTACACACTGTGCATGTTCTACACACACACCATGCTGGGCTTTGGGACACTTCTGCAGCATGTCCCCATGATATGCAATAAACCAAAAGACTTTTCTTTACCCAGTACAGTTCTCAGCTTCACACATAAATGAGATCTAAAGTGATTTGTTTAATTTTTAATTCCAAATGAATCATTGCAAGTCCCAGGAGCAGGGTTTCAGATAAGGTGCACAATGGAAAGGTGAAGCTGAGGACATGCACCATGACATATAAAGCATCATGGTCTGGAATAAGCTACACTCAAACCAGCTGAAGGCCCTGACAGCTAGTCAGAAGGCATTGTTTCAGCATTAAGTAGATTGCTATTTTTTTTCAAAGAAAGTCAGTTTCTGCACTAGGCTCCCTTGCCCAGTTGAGCAAACTGATAAAAGCAAGAAGCAGAACTGTAATGCTTCAGATGGAAGCTCAGTGTTTGACTTGGTATCTAGTCCATAATTCACACAGAGTGTCTGTGCTGTCTACAAATGGCAGGACCAGATGAGCAGAGACAGCCTATTAAATGACTATAGCTTTTGTTGGATGTTTTAAAATCAGTGATTATGGGATTTCACAACAGATTTCCAAAAGGTCCTTTTGCCATGCTTCACAGGCTGTCCTGTGCCCATGGAAAAACAGCAAAGGAGGAGGGTGACATGGTAGTATGCCTGTCTTGCTGTTAAGGAAACTTCCCTGTCCATTTGGGGTCCATTTGGGAGCCACTCTGGGAGTCTCACTCACATCACCCCAAACTTTAACTGCTGGGACCAAAACCCCTTCACAGTGGGCAGCTCCAGTGAGCTGACAGGTGCCCACTTGACTCCATACACACACCACTCACAGAGTCACCATCCCGACCCTGGCTTTCCCATAGCAGGATCTCAAACATCTGGTTCCTTCAAGTATTTTAATTGTGCTACAGCAACAACAGCTTGAGCAGGTGCCTCTGGGGAGGGACCCCCCACAAAGAGATCCCTGAGCTTCTATATCCCCTCAGTCTATGCATCTGCTCTTCACATGCCTTGCACACATCTCTTGGTCCAATGATGATATTTGATCTCGGGTCTTGCTGTTCATCAGGCCCTGTGCAGTCTCTGGGTGACCGTCCACCCCCCGGCTAGGTCCCTGTGCAGGCAGAGGGTCGGTGTCCATTCACGGCTCATTGCCTGCAAGCAGCTTATCCCCACCAAGGGCACAATGTGCAGCTTGCACACCCAGCTACTGGCACTCAGTGTTCCTCAGCATCCCTCAGGCCTCTCCGGAGCTGGCATGAGCTGTAGATGAGTAACCAAAGGATGATGGATGCAGCCACGAGCTGTCACTCTCTGCATGTGCTGTAGGTGCTTTCAGCCCACAGCAGAGACTTCTCCCACCCGGAGCAGAGAGGAGCTGCTGGACACTCCTCATGCCCCTGGCAGAACATGGGGCTGCTCTTGCTGGAGGCACGGAGGGAGCAGGGCCCTGGGGAAGGGGCCGATGCCTCCAGCCTGCTCTGTGGCCACTCCTGTTCAACCAGGGTCAAACTGTGTGTCTGCAAGTGTGCAAAGGGAGCACATCCTCAGCCTGGCAGAGCAAGCCCTGCAGAGCTCATGGCAGAGACCACAGACATCGGGGACAGCCACAGGCTCCCCTCCTGAGTGTCAGGGCCACAATTAAAGGCCACAAATTAAAATTGTGCCAGGCTGCAATTAAAACAAAAGGGAGGGCAGGAGAAGGTGATGGTTCTCCATGTGAGTTCTCAGCCCTTTCAGTCGCAGGGACAGCTGCAGGGCTTGCAGTCCTTCCAGGGCTCGGAGTCTTACCTGTCAGCTCTTGTTCTTGGAGCTGGAGAGGAAATGGGGGGGAAAGCACCTTTGATAAACCGCTGGGGACAAGTGAGTATTTTCTTTAACAAAACACCTGCACCATTTCCCACACTTGCAAGCAAAACAAAATCTGAGTTCTGTGGCATTTCAACATGTACAGGTAAGGCAAAGTAATGTTTAAAAATTGGTCTAAAACTATTGACTTGCATCTTCTTTTGTGTGTGCCTAAAACACAGCCAGTCCCTTGCTCACTCTGAGAATAAGCAAATTCCAAAGTTCTGTTTATTTCAGCACGTTACTCCCAAGGAAATCCTCTCAGTGGGAGCAAAACAGGAAAATGTTGCCCTAGAGCAGAGTCAAACCCAACAAAGTGCCACCCAAAAGACTGGCAACGAGATCCAGGTCACGTCTGGGTCTGTTGCTTGCTCCGGCACTCCACAGTGCACCAGCTCGTTTCCATCATCCAGGCAGCTCAGAAAGGCAACACTCACCCCGTGCAGCCTGGAACCGCGCTGGGCAGCCCCGCCAGTAGTGCAAGGAGTCTGGTGTCCATTGTCCACAGCCACTTCCACTGCTGGCACTGGCCTCTCCCGAGGTGCGGGCCGGGGGTTTACTTGCAGCACAGCAGCTGGGAGGGCACTGGGCTGGATGGATGGATGGATGGATGGATGGATGGATGGAAGGAACACCCTGCGGCTGCGGCTCCTCCGGGCTTCCAGCAGCACCTTGCCAGACATGGAGAGTGGGCGTAACAAGCCGCCTTGGGAAGCAACCCGAGACAGGCTGTGCTTTCCTCTTCCTGCCCGGACAGAGCTGCCTGTGCAACACGAGCTCCCCGCTCGGCAGGCACGTAAACAGAGCACTCGCAGCCTCTCACCTACTCCGCTCTGTTTACAGATTTCGCTCCTCGCTCGTTTCCCACCGCTGCGAACCAACACCTGCGTGCGCGGGTATTGCACTTGGCAGGGCCATATGGTGTTCTCCTGACACACATCTGAGGCCACATATGTAACTGTGCTGCTGAGAGATATTAGATGAGAAAAGCTTTCCGGGACATTTAAGCTGTACAAATAATGACAATAAAAGGCCTTTATAGATGTGTAGGCTTAGTCCAGACAAACCCTTCGCTACTCTACTCAGTACAAAATATAAACAGACTGTGATTTAAGAGCTTCCTCAGTAAACAGAACAGCGAATGAGTAAAATAAACTAATATGTCTAGAAAAACAAATGCTTCTTAAATTCCGTTTAAACACATTTTTATTTTATGGCAGCAGGAAAAGAGCACTTAGAAATTATTTTAACATGGAAAAGGTCTTACCCCAATGTACTAAGATAAGCAAAGAATTATGGCTAAGATTTTCAAATCTGCCTAAGGGATTCAAGTCTCCAACTAAAACAAACAAAGTGAGCATCCAAATCCTTTAAGCAGCCTTGAAAATCCTCCTATCTGTGTGCACAGGTCCATGGATATAAAAGTATATAGAGTTGCATGAGTAAAAGACCTAGCATGTCTTCCACCAAAGCAACCATTTCAAGGCATTCTGTGTATATAAATACATAAAAATGAACTCTGGTGAGTGGCGGTATTTGAAAGAGTGCTCTGTTGGGTTGTCATATGATTTAATCAATATTCATTGTTTATTTAACAAGAGTAAATTTGACCCAAAAGTTTCTAAAGCCTCAAGCTCTCCAACACCCAGTGCCAGCAGGATTATTTAAGGGCATTCACCCAGAGTTGCCAAATAGCTCTTCAGTAACCAAACAGACACACACAGCACTTGAATTTGGGCTGGTCAGACACCATGCTAATAATAGTCATCCCAAAGAGAGGAGAGGGGTCTGTGCATGCAGGGCCTCTCATAGCTCTGCTCCTAAAAAACCATGTCTCTGCTGTGTCGCCTGTGTCATGCTAACTCAGATCCAAAAAGCTTCCTTCAGCATGGGTTGCTATGCCGTGGTTCTTTAATTTAGGAATTGCTTTCCAGACATGGTTTTATTTCACATACACATACTGTAGTGTCTCAGCTTTGCCTTCCACAGGTGTGCTGATCAGGATGGTACAGCACTGATTTCTCTATGACAGCAACTCCTCCAGTTGCTCTTATATGAAATCTGAGCCTTTAATTCACTGAGCCTAAGGAAACAGACCCAAACTGTGACAGGCTGACAATACGTGACAATGCAGCTCACATAGGACACAAAACACTGGGGTGGAGGAGGTGTCACACCAGCTTTAGGAATTCCCAGGACTTTACCAGAAGTGGGAAGTCTTGGGAACCTGAAGCCCAAGCAGCAGGCAAAGCTTTCTGGAGAATTGTTATGGATATTACATGTTCCAGAGAAATTACAGCTTAGATTGTTCATTGTCTCATGAGACTGACCTGGACTTGAGGTTAACATCAAAGCTTCCTGAGGACAAAGGAAGCCAAAGGGCTTCCACCCTCCTCCTTTTTTCTGTACTCATGTTCCAGCACTGGTCCCAGCCAGTGCTCACTGATTGTGAGCAGGGCCCCTGAGTGGCATCCACCACCGGTGCATCCAGGTTTGTGCAGTTGAAGGCTGAACACACAAGCAGAATCAAAGTGTGGAGAATGTGACCTACTTTATCTGACAAAAACTTTTGCAAGCACAAGAACCCCCTGACCCTCACTTGCAGCTTTCTCTTCCACGCACACCCCCATTGATGCTGGAAATGCCCTTTTTTGGGAGGGCTCTGAAGACAATTCCTGGTAAGTGCATGACCCTGACTGCACAAAGCAGGATGTAACAGTTTTCTGATAGTTAAAACTGTTCTAGCTGCAAAACAAACACATGCACACACACAGACATTACAACATCAGTGGTTTTTTTACATCTGGTGCCATCAAATAAATGAAGATGGTTTTCAGGACCATCTTGAAAGCTTCTCAAAACTAACTAAGGCATCTTTAAACTAACCAAAGCATCTTCTTAGCTTCTTGAAACTACCAACTAGATGCAAGCTTTCTTCTGGGAGACATCTCTTTCCCATTCCCTTTTAGTCCTTGCTCTAAACAGTTCACTGCACTGGCATCAACAGCTGCAGAATCAAACCCTCTTTATTTCTGCCCAATATCTGCATTTTCAGTCCCTAAACAAAGGGACATGAATCAGTATTTTGCAAGAATCATTTTGTCCTTCCACTACTGCAAACCAGTAACTTTGCAACAGCACCTGTGAAAAAGCTCCCTGAAAGTACATGATGGAAATGACCACATCACTCCATTTTCAGCCAATCCTCTTCGTGTAGAAATAGAGCTTACCTGCAAAAGCCACCTTAAGCTAACTCAGAAAAAGGAAGATACTAGAAAAATGTTGAAAGAAAAAAAACCCCAAAACATTTCAGAATACCAAACACTTCTGGGAGTAGTGAGAAATGAATGTCAATTCTCTCCTGGGAGAATGGAGCTAGTTACATGCAGGCTGTCTCCTGACTTTTAAAATTATTTTTCAATACAAGATATACTTGTGAAAACGAAACTGAAAACCAAAGGGATCACAAAGCCTTTGACATCAGTCCTTCAGCTTCACCCAAAGAGACAGACCCAGGGGCCAAAGAAGAGATAATGGGCAAGCATGTTCCTGAAAAACCTGGAGGAACAGAGCCACTGCCCCTCAGCAGAGAAAACCTCCAAGAGACGGTGACAGTCAGCTGCCATGCTGTCCCCCATGTCCAGGGGGAATGGGGGGAAATGGAGGCTTCTGGTGCAGGATAAAGGTAACCAAGCTGTTCCCTGAGGCAGCTGCTCTGTGAGAGCCTGGTTCACTACAGGGTCTGAAACTGTCCTCTATGTGCCCCATCTCAATAGCTACACAGTACCTTCTTCTCCACTTCCTCTGTGCCCTTGCAAGACCCTCAGCCTTTTCACCTTCCCTAAATTTGAGTCCCCATCACAGTGTTTTCTCTCTTCCCTCAGTTTTTCCCCAGGTCTTTTGGCAGCAAAGGGGAGTGTGTGCTATGTCTGAGTTGCAGACGTGCATGTGCACACCTGCATGCCAATAGCAGCAAACAGCCTGAAGCCGCTGCCGCTGTCCCTCCACGAGACTCTGCTCTGCCCAGCTGATGGTTCTTGTTGGCCTTGTGGGCACTCGAGGTGGGATCCACCTCACCCCACCTGCTCTGTAGAGTCACCCACTGTGGTTGCTGCCCAGGCTTCCATTACTGTCAGGGAGATGGAGTAAACAGAGCTCAGAATGCAATTCATTCCACACCGGTGAAAAACATAACATGCTTGAACCTTTACTGACTATAAAAAGAGCTATAAAACCAGATGCTTGTGTTATAAGCACCTAATCTTAGATGAACTCCATCCATAGTGACTCTGGGTACATTGATATACACTTTGCTGTTGAAACCCAAGAACAACCTTGGGCCCAGGGTCAAACAGGGCAAATTGGCTCAGTTCCTTGCTGCTCACAAGGATCCTTTGGAGTAGATGATTTGCACCTACAGAAAAGATGAAGGGGAGCATGTCAGCCCAGGGCCCACCTCCCCAGGCCTCCTTGGCTTCCCATGCCTGTATACTCTCTGTGCACAACAGCCTTCCATGGCTGTTTCCAAACAGACACGTGCCTACACATTTACACCTTTCCAGACACTGACCTCATCCACCATCCCTTCTTTCCCTCATGGAGAGGAGACTTTGGACCAGGGCAACAGCAGTCACAGGCAGGCTCAGATTGATGAGGTCTTTAGAAGGCTGCCTGCCAGCCCTTTAGTGCCAGCACATCACTCACAGGCCCTGCAGAGTTGTGGGTACCATAACCAGCTGCATGGGCTCAGTCTGCACCACAGATCCAATTGGAAAAATGCATCCTGTCTACTATAGACAAGACAGTGCCCTCTTCTAGAGAAGCTTCCATTCGGTCACGATGCCACTTTGCACGTCACCTCAAACAAGGCCCACACGGTCCCTTTTTTTCTGACTCTGTGATGTGGTTTAACCTCAGCTGGCAACAAAAGACCATGTAGCTGTTTGCTCACTGCTCCCCCCACCCACTGGGATGAGGAGGAGAATCAGAAAAAAAGGTAACACCCATTAGTTGAGATAACAACGGTTTAATATATGAAATAAAGTAAAAGATAATAATAATAATAATAATAATAGTAGTAGTAGTAGTAGTAGTAGTAATAATGAAGTGCAATATATATGAATATAATGAAAAGGGAGGGAACAAAAAGAGCTATAAATAAACCCAAGAAAGACAATGCACAGTGCAACTGCTCACCACCCCTGTCCAATGCCCATCCCATCCCTGGGCAGCTACTGGCAGCTTCCAGACAATTCCCCACAGTTTATGTGTCGGACATAATGTTCTATGGTATGGAATATCCCTTTGGCCAGTTTGGGTCAGCTGTCCTGGCTGTGCTCCCTACTGCTTCTTGTGCAGCTCCTCACTAGCAGAGCATAGAAAGCTGAAAACCCCTTGATTTTTGGTAAGCCCTATGAGCAACAACTAAAACATCAGTGTGTTATCAACATTATTCTTCTCCTAAATCGAAAACAGAAAGAAGAAAAATGGGAAGAAAATGAACTCTATACCAGCCAAAACCAGGGTACTGTGGCTCCCACAGAGTGAGTGTCTGTAGGACCAAGGATGAGCTGTGGGACAGAGGTGACTCTACAACACTGAGCTTTAAGACCAAAGTGCATTACGTCCCATGGAGAGCTGCAGGAATGAAGTGCATGTCCACAAAATTGAGCTGCAAGAGCAAAGTGAGACACAGAGGAGAATTCAGAGAGCAGCTGGATGCTGGCAGCCTGCTGCCCTGCAGGGGTTTGGTATGTGCAGCACATTGCATAACCTGCACAATCTCCAGCTACACCTGGGATCTGCAAAGACTGATGTAAACCTTTGGGCAAGTTTTTATGGTCATGAGAGCAACCTCACTGTCAGGGGTTCCCTCCCTGTGGTCTCTGACAAAGCCAACACCATCCCTGCACATTGGGCATTTGGAGAATAAGAGAGATCTATCTTCTTGCAGCCCCATATGCCCATCTGAGCTCACAGTGGAGATACTTGCATTGAGGAACACCAAAGCTGACTTTCACAAAGGCTCTTGTTTTAAAGATTTAAAGTAGAATTGCTTAATCCTTATATTGCTGCTAAGAGACTATGTGAGCAGCAAAGCTGTGGCTCTTAGGATGTCTCTTGAAATGAAACGCAAGGCTTTGATCTCCACAAGTCTCACAAGTGTGCCCCTTGCCCTTAGTTCCTGAGAAATCTCAAGAAAAATGAGGAAATCAATTACTAATAGCAAGTGGGTGACTTAACAGCTTGTCAGTGATGTGTTTTGTACCATGATGCCAAGGGTGTGGTATGTGAGCCAGGAATTTTGCAAGAGACAGCACCAGGACATGGGAGAGCTCAAGGCCTGCTGACACATACAGAAGGGGTGTATTGGCTGCAGGGAGCCAAACTGGATGCAGTTCAGTCTGTAGCATATGTAGGACATGCTACCTGCCTTTTTTCACTTTAATTTTCCTATCTAGAGATTGTTTGCTTGAATATAAACTAAGAGGTATGCAGTGGGTTCGGGTATCAACATTAATAAATTAACACTGCAGGAGCTATTAACATCTCTGTCTCATTTGTCATATGGGGATGAAACTAGTCAATAGTTCAAAAATAATTAAAGGTAGATTTAAAGGAAAGAAGAACCTTAGATCCCATGACTTCTATCAAAATACACGTCATGGCTTAAACCCTGCCAGCAACTAAGCATCACACAGCCACTAGCTTGTTTCCTGGTAGTGGGATAGGAAGAGAATCAGAAAAGTGAGAAAACTCAGGGACTGAGATAAAGACAGTCTGACAGGAACACAAGCAAAGCAAACCAAGGAATTTGGAATTCATCCACTCCTCCCCATGAACAGCCAGGTGTTCAGCCATCCTCAGGAAAGCAGGGCTCCATCACACGCAATGGTGACTTGAGAAGACAAATGCCATTACTCCAAACATCCTCCCCTTCCTTCTTCTTCCCCCAGGTTTATATGCTGAGCACGATGCCATACGGTGTGGGATATCCCTCTGGTCAGCTGGGGTCAGCTATCCCAGCTCCTTGTGTTCCTCCAGGCTCCTCACTGGTGCAGTGAGGTGAGAAGCAAAAAAGCTTTGACTCTGTATTAGTGATGCTCAGTGATAATGAAAACATTCCTCTGTTATCAACACTGTTTTCAGGACAAATCCCAAACATAGGCCCAAACCTGCGACTACAAGTAAAATTAACTTCATTCCAGCCAATGTCAGCACCTTCTCCACCCCTTATTCCATATGTCATGCTCAGGCCCCATACTATGTGGGGGTCTGAGCATGACATTCTATGGTATGGACTATCCCTGTGGCCAGTTCGGGTCAGCTGTCCTGGCTGTGCTCCCTCCAGGCTTCTGTGCAGCTCCTCACTGGCAGAGCATGGGAAACTGAAAAGTCCTTGACTCAGGGGAAGCACTACTTAGCAACAACTAAAACATCAGCCTGTTATCAATGTTATTCTCATACAGAATCCATAACACAGCACTGCACCAGCTACTGGGAAGAAAATTAACTCTATACCACCCAAAACCAGGACAATACCTATAGTGTCCTATAGTATGCAAATGCTGTTACCTGTGTTAGGAGGAAAGGCAAAGCGTCCCTTCTTACTTTTATATTACATTGCTATGCCCCATAACACCACCACATCATCTCCTTCATACCTCCAGGATTTAGCCCATCGGAGGAATTTTTGAAGTGCAACATCATAAAAGCAGCAGCCTTTAGGTCACAGTGCAACAAGCAAATCCTGTTTTGGCAGGAAAAGGACACAAATGTGTTTCTAACACTTCCATTGGGAAAAACATTTATTTGATCATAGCAGGAACAGGTGGCTTTGTTAGCTACATAAGCTCATTCTACAATGCTTACAGGCTGTTTGCTTCTCATTTTGTTGGCTGACAGTTCAGCTTCTAAGTATCTGATTTTGATAGAAGAAATCCAAATTGATCAGTTAAGTTTTATACTGAATAGTTAAATCAATCGTGACACTGAGAAAACGCTAAATATATTAAATATACCTTTCCAACTGGAGGAATGCATAGACCTGTATGTTATCCTCTCAAGCAGAAAACATCCTTTGTTGTGTTTTCTGATATTTTCCAAGCTCTGTCTGCAAAAAAAGCAATGTCACTTTGCTGCACTCTTCCACAGCTCTCCAAAGGTATCCATGTTGTTGTGAAATGACAAACTCCAGGAGACACAGCAATGTTGCGCTTTACTGGAGGTGTCAACAAACCCACCAGCATTGCACAAGTGAAGAAAGACCATACAAGATACTAAACAAAAATAAACACATGGTCACACCGTGGGAAGTGAAATAGTGAGCACTGAAGGAATCAGCTAATCATTCCAATATTAATTCCTGATTGCCACTGGATTCCCAGGATTTCTTGGGCCAAGACACGCTGTGAATATGTGACTTGGCTGGTTTGACCTGACCAGACACCTGTTTTGGTTGACCTTCCAAAAAGACAGATGGGAAGCAGGGCTGTAGCTGGTACCAACCGTCCTGTACAGTGTCCTCAAAAGAAACACAGCCACAGGACCTAAGGAAAGTTCTAGTTGGTATACAACTAATCCTGCACTGAAAGAGTTGAATATAAAACCTGTCATGGTTTGACGCTGGCCAAGTGCCAGGCACCCACGAAAAAACCATGTACTTATTTTCCTCTGCTATAGCTGAGCAGAGGAGGGGGAACTGAAAACTTCATGAGCTGAGATAAGGATTATTGAAAAAAAAAACCACTTTAAAGCAAAACAGGTTCAAAATGTAAACAGTATAAAGAAGATTTATTATTAACAGAATTAAAAGTAAAAAGGGTAATGAGAACCAAAGCAGATCTTCAGAACACCTTTCTTTCTCAGTCCCTCCCTCTTTCCACCAACCACACAAGGAAACAAAACATGGGGTTTTGGTCAGCATTTCCCTTTGTAAAAAAAGTCTTTCTTTAGTATGCTCAAGGAAAAGAGTTTCTTCTCTTGTGCTGTTCCCACAGGAGATAGTTCTCTGCGAACCTTTCTAGCGTGGTTTTATCTTCCACAAGCAACAGTCCCGCCCGAACCTGCTGCAGTGTGAGTCCCTCCCACGGGCCAAGCAGTCTTCCCACAACTGCCCAGCATTTTAGTTCATGGGATTTAGTCTTTTAAGGATGACCTGTTCCAGTTTGGAAGCGAAGGCTCTCTATCTCTAAAAGCAAGGGTCATCTCTCTCTGTTCGAGTTCCTCACTGGATCATAGCTTTTCAGCATCCACACGCTCCAGCGTGAGTACTCTTCTTCACGGGCTGCGCGTGGATCTCTGCAACCCCCATGCACCTCACGAATTACGGGGAAACAGTTTGTTGTATTACAGTCCTCACCACGGCTTGCAGGAGAATCTCAGCTCTGGCGCTTGGAGCACCTCCTCCCTCTCCTTTTATTCACTGACCTCAGTGCCGCCATGTTGGTTCTCCTCACGTGTCTTCACTCTTCCTTTTTCTTTGACTTGGGAGAGAATTGGTGTCTGTAAGTTGCAGTCGAGAGGTTGATCTCATCCGGGCTCCGCATCAGGGAATTGCTTGCCATGTCTCTCGCTGCTGGCCACATGGTCCCTGGCGGCACTGCACGGCCGGCCCCGGCTGCATGGTCCTCGCCGGCATCGCACGGTGGCCCCGGCCTCGGGAGGGCCCCGGCCTCGGGAGGGCCCCGGCCTCGGGAAGGTCCCGGCCTCGGGAAGGTCCCGGCCGCGCGGCCCCCGGCGGCCCCTGATGAGATGGGCCCCGGCGGTTGCCTCACCATCCCCTGGGAGAAGGAAGAGCACTTCCCCTGGTTTTTCCTTTCTTAAATATGTGATCACAGAGGCATTAACCAACTTGTGTAATTGGGCTTGTAACCTGCCCATCGTCAGAGCCTTCCGCGATTGGCTCTGTGCCGGACATACAAGTTTCAAGCAGCTTTTCTCCCGCCCGCACCAAAACGCAGGCTGTGTTAAACCAACAAAAAACCTCTCACAATTTTTAGTATGTATTGAAGTGATCATTTACTTACCTAGGTTCTTTCTGCACTGACTAAAATAGCCATCTATCCCACAGTCTTATGTGAAACATGTACTCATCAGAAGTAAAAAAATACCCCTTGATGTCCTGTCATGAGAATTGGAAAATGTCTCTTGCTTATTAGTAGGTAGAAATCAAAGAGTTTAGGATAAAGGAACACCTTAAAACACCTTCTTAATTCTGCATGCCAAAGCCAAGATAAGCCATGTGTGATAAATAGATGCTATAATATTGGCTTTTTGCAAATGTTAAAATAAGTGATGTAGCAGTGGCTCTGCCACAAATAGATGCTATATGTAAAATATGATATATAAGGTAGCGTTGTTGTGAGGATGTGTTTTCTTAAATACTGTTTCATTTAACAAAAAATTTAGAAATAGCTATGCTTATGAACTATTTGCCTGGATTCCATTCTGAATGGTTACTTGAAAAGGGTTTGAATATGATTCTGGGAACTGCTGGAAGCAAGATTCCATTCTGAGTGGTTACTCGAAAGAGTTTGAATATGCAATCACCTGTGGGATCGATTTCGGGAATTACCAAAACAGGATTCCATTCTGAATTGTTACTGGAAAGGGTTTTGAATATGTATAATTGTTTATGAATATGCATAATTGTTGATAAATATGTAATACTTCAGGTGTATAAAAAGGGCATTTTAGAGGCCACAGGCGTGCTCTTGGCTAAGCGCCAAAAGCACCCAGCGCTGTGATTTTTGCTTTATTATCTTTGCCCCTTATTGTCCTTTATTAAACTTTTAAATCTTAGCAGGAGAGTGAACTTCGTTTTTCACACATGATAACAGAGCTGTGTTTCTTAAGAGTGGGGTGAAATTCAGGAGACTGACATTTCAACTGACTTAGCCCCAGCCCCTAGACCAGTTACAAAGCTGGCCAGTAAATTACCAGCTGTGTTCCCAATTCTCTTCCCTAATTTATTATCCCAATCGCATGACAATTTAGCTTTTCATTTGGAAAAATAAGGTGCTCTGTCCCTGGAAGTGTTCACAGCCAGGCTGGATGGGGCTTTGAGCAACCTGGTCTAGTGAAAGGTGTCCCTGCCCATGGCAAGGAAGTTGGAACCAGATGATCTTTAAGGTCCCTTTCAACTCAAGCCATTCTATGACCTACAGGATGGACAAGTGGGTTTTTTTTGAAATTTAAACTTAAGATATAGTGTAATAGGCATACATAAATAACCAACAAGTGCTTAACAGTCAAAATCCTAAACATGTTCCCAAAGAAACACCCATTTCCTCCTGAGTGGCATAAAACCACATCCCCAGCTTCTCTGGGAAACTGAATGGAAAATACTTGTGAATTGACAGTGATCCTTTAGCTGCTTCCAGTGCTGCCAGAGAAGATCAACTTCACTAGAAGCAGCTCACTTGCCAAAAAGAAGTTTCTCTCACCTGCCCTTTGGCTTCAGTAGGGATGTTTGAGGTTTCCCCTGACCCCACAAGGCTGTCTCCCATGGCAGCAATGCAAACATCAACACTGCCAACAGTCTCTGAAGCCTTCCACTGAGCAGGCACAGCAGGACTGAAACTGCAATGAGTCAGGCACAGCCACAAATGCTCCAGAGACAAAGGGCCATGAGCAATACTCTGTAAAATGCACGTCCACAGAAACTGGGGTGAGTATCATAGAGGGCTGGGGAGGAACATGGCACTGCCAGGCAAACAGGATTTGCTCCATCTGGCAATCAGACTGGTAAAGCAAAGTAAAACCCCAAAACTGAAATCTTAATGACAAGTAAGTTCTGGTTTTCACTCAGTACTTCAATAAGCAGTTGCAGAACCAGGATGAAGCAGATTTTTCTTAAGGTTAGGATTTGTGAGGAAATTGGGGCACGAAGAAGAAGGGAAAAGGAGACAAAAAAAGCAACAAGCTGCTTTGTTGCTGACTGTATGCTCCCTCTCTGCAGTTAACTGATATATAAAGCTTGGCAATTGCTGTCAGTACCAGCAGAGATACTTATCTAATTCAATAACTGAATGGGAGCAGTAGTAGGACAGGGAAAAGAGAACAGCCCCACACTGCACAACCCTTGTATCCCCTGGACTCGCCGTCTGCTGCCTCCGGCCCTCCCTCCGCCCCCTCCCCATTCTTCATTTGCTCCCTTCCTTCCGTCCTTCCTCTCATGTTCCCCAGCTGCCATTTCAGAGCTGCCTTTCCCTGGCCACCCCCTCAGCCTCAGCTGCTTTCAGACACCCACTGCATCGCTCTGCATATGAAAATGAGCTGTCACATTTTCCAGCCTCTGAAGCAAGAGATTATTTTTGGGAGAGGTGGTTTTGACAGTTCTGCCCCACAATTCAAAGGCAGAGCACAGGGCAGGGGGAGAAGAGGAGAGAAGGTACAGGAGATGAACATACATGCAGGGCTCCTGGCTGTGCACTCAGAAGGGACCAGAGGTCTCTGGGGGGATACAGAGCTCCTGTGGACTGTGGGAGTCAAGGAGCAGATATATCTCCTCACTTCCGAGGACTGCTCTTTCCTGAGCCAAGGCCAGCTGGTACAAATGCAGCTACAGGACATGCCACTGAGATGACAGTCTGCTTGTGGAGGACAGGCACAGCAAAGCCCCCCTCCACCCTCTCACGAAGTCCTTCACCCCACCTGCATCCTGATCCCCCACACCACCAGGCAGTCTCTTACAAAGCCCATACTCCCTGCCAAACCAGAAGCATCTGAAGATCTGGCCTAAAGGAGGGAAGTGTAACATGTTTTTGACCTACCAGTCCAGCCCCAGTCTTTCTGTGCATTTTGACTGCAGCTGGTCAGTGCACAATGCAAAACCTGCAGGGCCTTGCATTGGGATGGTAGCAGCAGCAGACAAGCATTGACAGGGTGGGAACAAAACCCAGGGGTGAGAGGAGACTCTCACACAGGGAGAATGAGCAGGAGGCTTCCTGAGTAACCAGACAAGCAGACTGAAGAGAGGTGTGGCTGCAGAGGGGTGCTCCAGAAACTAAAGTTGAAACAAGCTGGTTTAAAGCAGCAAAGGAAGAGGGCAGTTGGGGAGGCAGGGCTGGGAACATCAGTGGCTGGAGGTGTCAGTGGAGGAGGAATACATTAGGGAGGATCCAGAAATGGTGGAGGAGGCAGGAGGATTTGAATGGCCATAAGTGGTGCAGAGCAGGCTCCAGCAAGTGCAGGTTACTGGGAATGGCCACAGGGAGAGACTTTCACAGAGCAAAGGCAGGATGGACATCATGGGAAGGAAGGTGCATTAAGAGGTATTAGAAGCACTGTGTGTACCAGGGGCACATGAGATTGGCAGCTGGGACAGGTGAGCCCTGAGGACCCGTGGAGAGTCGCTGCTGGAGGGGGTGCCAAGAGCAGCAAGGGTGATCCTGCAGCACCCACAGCAACGAAGAACTGAGACGGCTGACTGGGAAGCCAAGAGGAGGATAGGCAAGGAGGTAAAGCAAAGACGGGGGAGAGAGAAGTAAGAGTGGGAAAAGAACAAAACAGAACAGGCCACCTGAAGCATAAGCAGCCAATTGCACATCAGCCCTTTGTTATTTTCTCATAGTTACAGCACAGCAGAGTCGAGAGGTACCTGTCAGTGTTGGATCATAACCTACTTCATGTCACATAAACTGAGATATGGCCAAAACTCAAATCACCCTTATGACAAGTCTAAAAGGCATGTGATCAAGCTTAACCATTGCTATGCTAATTTCACCTTTCCATTTTATATGAAAATAATAGTATCCCCTCCAAAGAGCACTTTTCTTTTAGAAAATTACTGCATAATCACCTTAACTTCCTCAAACAGTCCAGCACACACCTTCAGCACGTTGCCATAGCAAACAAACTAAAAATGGCGACAGGAGTCCATGTTACAGATCTTCTGTTCATGTTGGAAACCAGATTTTTAACACTGAAGTTCTTACTGTATCAGTAAAGTATTTGTATATATGCATTACATACAAGTAAGGGTGAAAAAAGTGGCGATTTTCTGCTGAATGTTCAGGAGAAACGATTCTTTGTGAGTGAATTTATCATGTGGGCTGGTGCAACTTTTACAGATTTAGTTTTAGTGGTAATAATGTTTCAAATGAGATTTCAGAATGTTTTAAATAAAACCAGTAACAATCACAAAAACCATGACAGAACTTGCCATAAACAGAAAACACAGAATTTGTTCCACAACCTTTATTTCAGCCGGGGCAGATGCAGACAGATGCACTTGTGAGCCAGGAGTTCTTTCCCCAGCTGCACCTTGTGTGACAGTAGCACCTTCTGGCAAAGGTCAGCATGTTCTGGGAGCCAAGCAACCATTTTACCAACATTTTTTCCCCATTGATTTCAGTGTGAAACACACAATAAACACACCTTCTCCTGATAAGACACCCAGACACATGGGATTCAATGGAGTAATTTGTAAACAACTGTTTGCTACTAGTAGTGAAAGAAGTTTGGATCATCCTGAAGTGAAGTCTATTTTGGGAATTCCCTCTAGATAAGGCAGTCAAGCCAATCCGTTTCCCTGCAGGCACTGGAGGGGGTCTTATAAAATCTGTCAGAAAGTCAGGCAGATACTCAGGCTGCATAACAGAAACAGAAGATGGGAGATGCAGATTTCCCTCTGCCAAGTGGCATGTTTTCCTAGACGTGACAATTGTGGCAGCTGTAGGAGCAAGGAGAAAGGGATCCCACCACTGGCAGCCTGGTGCATGGGGGTACAGTAGGAGAGCACATCCCATCAGATGTGGCTGTGAAGCCAAATAACAGAGATTCCATCTGTACAAGTATCAATTGAAATACTGGAATTAAAGTAATTTTTTTAAAAATTGTCTTCCTGGGAATAAAATTACCACTCTTTTGTCAATACATGTCTTTGAATTGAATAAGTATTACTTTAAATTACACACATCTGTGATCATGTTTTGCAATATTTATATCCTTATTCTATCTTCAGGCTGAAGAAACTGCTCATTTCTTGCAGGTTTTTTTTTCTCTTTCAGGCATAACTAAACTCTCTGGGACAGGTGTTTCTTGTTTCCTTGCTTTCAGGTGAGTTACAGGAACGCATCGCCTGCTGCCAGACCCCTTCTGCCAATTGGGATTGGCTGGCATGGGGAAGAATTAAGCAGAATGAAAGAATAGGGCCATGACACCATTGAAAAGGAGAAGGACAGGAAGAATGACAGAATCACAGAACAATTAGGTTGGAAAGGCATCTGAGACCTTTTACTGAACACCACCATGCCAACTAGACCATGGCACTAAGTGCCACATCCAGTCTTTCCTTAAACACCCCCAGGAACGATGACTCCACCACCTCCCTGGGCAGCCCATTTTAGTGCTTATCACCCGTTCTGTGAAGAAATTCCTCCTAATGTCCAACCTAAACTGCCCTGAGGCAGCTTGAGACTGTCTTCTCATCCTGTGCCCTGTTGCTTGGGGAAAGAATTCGACCCTCACCTGGCTACAACTCTTGTCAGGTCGTTACAGAGAGCAATAAGGTCACCCCTGAGCCTCCTTTTCTCCAGGCTAAACAACCCTCAGCTGGTGCTCCACACCCTACATCAGCTCAGTAGTCCTTCTCTGGACACGATCCAGCACCTCCATGTCCTTCCTGAATTGAGGGGCCTTGAACTGAACCCAGCACTCGAGGTGCGGCCCCACCAGTGCTGAGTACACGGGAAGGGTCACTGCCCTAGTCCTGCTGGCCGCACTATTGTAGCTACAGGCCAGGATGCCATTGGCCTTCTTGGCCACCTGGGCACGCACACACTGGCTGACGTTCAGTGGCTGTTGACCAGCACACCCCCAGGTTCTTTTCTTCTGGGCAGCTTTCCGGACACTCTATCCACAGCAGGTAGTGCTGCATGGGCTTATTGTGGACGAACTGTAGGACCCAGTACTTTTCCTTATTCTGGCTTTGCAGCATTGATTCAGCTTGTCCAGATCTCTCTGCAGAGACTTCCTACCCCACAGCAGACCGACACTCACACCCAACTTGGTGCTGTCCACAAATTTACTGGATCCCCTCATCCAAATCATCAATAAAGATATTAAACAGGACTGGGCCCAACACTGATCCCTGGGAGATGCCACGTCAACTGGATGTAGCACCATTCACCACCACTCTCTGGGCATGGCCAATCCAGCCAGTTCTCAACCCAGTTAAGAGTTTGCCTCTCCAAGCCACGGGCTGCCAGCTTTTTCAGGAGTGTGCTATGGTAGACAGAGTCAAAAGCTTTGCCGAAGTCCAGGTAGACTACATCCACAACCTCCCCCTCATCTACTAGGCAGATTACCTGGTCATAAAATGAGATCAGGTTAGGCAGGACCTGGCTTTCCTAAACCATGCTGGCTGGGACTGATCCCTTGGTTGTCTTGTATGTGTCATGTGATTGCACTCAAGATGATCTGCTCCATAAGCTTGCTGGGCACCGAGGTGAGGCTGACAGGCCTCTAGTTCTCTGGATCCACCTTCTGGCCCTTCTTGTGGATGGGTGTCACGCTGGCCAGCTTCCAGTCATCTGGGACCTCCTTGGTTAGCCAGGAGTGATGATAAATGATGAAGAGGGGTTTGGTGAGCTCTTCCGCCAGCTCCCTCATCACCCTAGGATGAGTCCAATCCAGTCCCATAGACTTGTGAGCATCTAAGTGGCACAGCAGGTCACTAACTGCTTCCTCCTGGATTACAGGGGGTCCATTCTTTTCCCCATCCCTGTCTACCAGCTTAGGAGGCCCACTGTCCTGAGGATAACTGGTCTTACTGTTGAAGACTGAGGCAAAGAAGGTGTTAAAAAAAAAAAAAAAAAGGAAAATGCTCTGACCAAACGTCGCTGGACCGCTTAGGAGGAGAAGGAGATCTCTTAAGTGAGGCTGAATAAGCAGAAGGAAAGAAACTGAACTATAACGAAGCATCAATAGCATTTCTAGAGCCCTGCACCAGTCACAGCTGCAGCTCGGACTGGATCCGGCTTCTCAGGTCCTGACACACACAGCCGCTCTTTCTGCTTTCATTACAACTTTCTGACGTGGAAAAAGAACCCGCCTTAACCCCTGCACCGAGCAGAACGGGGCACACGGCTCTCGCCCTTGTGGCGCGCCGCAGCCTGCGGAGTAACGCGATTAGCAGTGACCCAGCTAAGCCGCAGCTGTTCCCGAGCCGGCCGGGCGGCAGCAGCCGGGGAGCGGGCGAGGGAGCCGCGGGCAGACGGCCGAGCCCCGCGGGGCCGACCTGCCTGGGGTCTTCCTCAGGCTGCGGTGTCCCTCGGATCTCCCGCCAACAACGGTGCCCTGGGCTGACACGGACAGCGCCGGGAGCCCCGCTGCAGACTGGGGTGGTCCCGACACGTGGCAGCGACTTTCCCCACCCCGAGGGTGCTGCTAGGACACAGCAGCGGGTCCCCGGGCGCGCCAAACCACGGGGATGGGCCAGAAAGGTCCGAGGAGGTCGGAACGACCGCGCCGCGCTCTGCCTCTCCCCCCGCCCGCGGCCCCGCTTCACCTCAGCCCGGCGGGGAGCAGG
>VXAD01012225.1:663219-713704 GCA_013399195.1 Dicrurus megarhynchus | reverse complement strand
ATATATATATATATATATATATATATATATATATATGTATGTATATCGCAGTTCTTCAAACAGGTGATTTCCCGTGCATGTACGTGTGTGTGAGAGAGACGCTTTGAGTATTTTCTAGAACATTTTTTGTTGCTAATTCCTTTCGAAGAAAATGTGAATCAGTCCCAATGCGGTCCTTTCTTATGTGCCAAAATAAGCACAATGCTGAGTCCAAAGCAAAAATAGAAGGAGAGTGGGATGGTGGAGGAACTTTTGATTTACTTTTTTTGAGGGGCGTGAAGATTTTTCTTAAGCTCTCAGACACAGTTCTTGCAATGTGGAATAATTTTAACATACTTAAGATCCACAGTAGCTCTTTTGTCTCAAGAAAGTATATAATCCTCATCTGATGGCCAGATTTCCTCACTAACAACTTCATAAAAAATATTATGTAAATAAGAAAGAAGGTGGGAAAATACAGGTATACCAAGTGTATTTATCTTGCACAGGTGCCCTGTTTGTTTTTAGCAATGCCTTCTTACAATCAACTGCAAAATACTCAAACTTAGTATCAGGTTTAAAGTTTCCTTTTTTTCTCTAACCAAAACAGGAGTAAGAAATGGAGATGATGACTGAAAAACAGAGAGATACGAGGTATTGCTGGAACAATACGCCTGAAAAAAGCGATTATGAGGCTGTAGAAGCCCTTATTTCTATGAGTTGCAACTGGAAATCAGACTTCAAGAAACATGCAGAAATGAGACCTATAACTCCTGCATCTGACATGTCAGAAGAAAGTGATGAGGCTTTGCTTCCTGGAGCAGCGGACTTTAATGCGATACCAGCATTTGTAAGTTTTCCAATTTGCATGTGTGTGTGCTTGTTTTTGCCATTTAGTGTCGTGATGTGCTGTTACCATCCCCCCCTTACTGTGTCTCTCTCCCCTGCACAGTGCCTGACACCCCCCTACAGCCCTTCCGACTTCGAGATGTCGCAGGCGATCCATCCGCTCGGCAGGGCACTGTCCGAGGCTGCCAAGCCTCCTCTGGCCGCACCCCGGAGAGAGGCAGAGAGGTCTCCAGCAGCCAGGCCTCTGAAAGCCCGAGTGACGAGTGTTATCCGCCACACAGCTGATGCCCAGCTTTGTGATCACAAAACCTGCCCGGTGAGAACAGCCAGTGTGCTCAAATACCAGGACAGTGCCTCGAGGGAAACAAACAGGAAACAGAGCGCCAAAGCAGAGCGCTCCGTGTGCTCTGCCGTGGCACCGAGTGGAGCCACTGCTGAGACCAGTGAACTGTCAGTGGCAGAAGGAAGAACTGCAGAACCAGCTGTTGGGCCCGTGCCCTTGACAGAGCCCTCGGTGAGCAGGGAGGAGTCTATCCCTGAACCAGCACAGCAGCCAGCGGTGGCAGCACGGCTGTCCCCTGCCCAAGGCAGCGGAGTACCCCCTGTGCCAGTGATTTGCCAGATGGTCCCACTGCCTGCAAACAACAATGTTGTGACGGCCATGGTGCCCAACACCGCGCCAAGCCAGCAGCCGGCTCTCTGTCAGCCCATGGTCTTCATGGGCACCCAGGTTCCCAAAGGTGCTGTCATGTTTGTTGTGCCCCAGCCAGTTGTGCAGGGCACAAAGGCCCCCCTTGTTAGTCCAAATGGCACGAGACTCTCTCCCATTGCCCCCGCTCCTGGCTTTGTACCTTCTGCAGCAAAAACCACTCCTCAGGCTGATTCTTCAAGAATAAGAAGTCACATTTGCGGCTACCCAGGATGTGGGAAAACATACTTCAAGAGCTCCCATTTGAAGGCTCACGTCAGAACACACACAGGTTGGTCACTGCTGCTGCATGTTAAACATTAATGTAGAAAATTGTGGTTATATTATACAGCTTGTTACAGTTGTAGTGATTACCAGATCTGTTCATGGAACAAATTGTGGGCCCGCAATGAAATACTTTTTTTGCCAGCATGCATTCTAATGCTGCCTAATCTCTGACGGGAAGTCTCCCCGAGGGGAAGTTGACTCAGCAGTTTGTTTGTGCTGGACTCACTTCATGTCAGAAGGTGTTCAGTAATGCATCTGTTGGAAGCAAGGCCTTGCCCAATGTGGAGCATGCTTTCCAGAGTTAAAGATGCCTTATTAGGCTTCTCCTCAGGAATGCCTTTGTCAGAAGTGGGTAAAACTCAGAGATTCTTTTATGAAAGAATGTGAGAATCCACACCAAACTATTCCTACCGTGGTTATTCTAGAGTAACTTCTCCATCTTCAGCCCTTAGCTGCAGCAGCAGAAAGAGTCCCGTGTATTTTCACACAGGCTCGCAGTGCACTACCAGAGCTCCGTTACATAAAACATCATTGCAGGCTGCGCTTCAGAGGGGCGTTTTGGGCATGCTGAGTCATCATTATCCGCAGTTTACACGGAGCTGAGAGTTAAAATGAGCTGTCTTGAAATGTGAAGAGCATTTCAAACAATTAGTTCCAGAGAATTTTTAACCTTTAACCATTTAAACCCATTTTAACCCTTTAACCCTTTCCCCTACCACTTAGCCTTAGGGATAGTGAGTCTCCATGTTTAAATACTAGTACATAAACAGTTTTCCACATTTTATGTGTCTAATGCTTACGTAGATTTTTGGCTCAGCTGCCATAATAGAAACTTTCCTGCCACTTAAGTCAAATCCTGCCAGTTAAGGCAGCGGTGTTTATTGCTCAGTTAGTACTCACTGGGTTTTTTCCTTTGTAATTTCTTCCCTTTTAGGAGAAAAGCCATTTAGTTGCAGTTGGAAAGGCTGTGAGAGGAGGTTTGCCCGGTCTGATGAACTGTCTCGCCACCGCAGAACGCACACCGGGGAGAAGAAGTTTGCCTGCCCGATGTGCGAGCGGCGGTTCATGCGGAGCGACCACCTCACGAAGCACGCGCGTCGCCACTTGTCGGCGAAGAAGTTACCGAACTGGCAAATGGAAGTGAGCAAGCTCAACGATGTTGCCGTGCCGCCAACGTCTGCGACCGCCCAGTGAAAGGACTTGCTCTGAAGATGGTGGAATTAACTGTTGTTGCTGCGGTAGGCTGGCTGAAAAAAGGCTTTTTCTCCCGGTCTGCGGTTCTCCCGCACTGGCTGCTGACAGCAGTGCAGAGAGGCAAAGGCAGCCTGCACTCAGTCACAAAAGATGTTGCTGGGAGAAGCAGTGGCTGACTGGAATAGCGGGTGTCTTTTGCACTGGTAAGGAGAGAAAGAAAGGGAAGGCTCTGGAGCAGAGCAGCCACATTGTGCCAGTTTTGAATTTTGCAAATCACTTGGGTATGCTCTAGATCCAGTCCCATGCAAGTGTTCCTGAGGTTTTGCTGCTCATGCCTGAGACCAACTCCAATTTTATCTGACAATTGTCAGTCTTCAGTAGGCGAAGACAAGGACAGTGGCAATGTACAGGCACAGGCTTGAAAGCCCAGAACCCACCTGCGTAAGATAATCTAAATTGATTTTCCTACTTATGCCACCTTTTCTTGGTAGGAATCTTTTCCTCCTAACTGTTCTCTGGCCCCATCATAATCAATGATTTGGTGCCAGACTCCTGGAGATTTTAGCTGTCTCCTCCTGCATGGGGCGATTAACACCCCCAGCTTTACACTGCTGGGTCGGGAGGGGCTTGGGATGGGCGTGCAGGGGCACCACATGGGCAGTCAAAGGGCAGGAACGTTTCGGAATCCTTATTAGCTTTGTAATGTTTTCCCAGCTGCTTTGGCAAGCTTTGTGATTGTTACAGCTGGTTATACCTGGGCATCGCATGATGCTGCTGCTTTTGTGTTGCTTATGGTTTCCTTTCTACCTTCTCAGTGCGCTTGTCATGAGGAGATACAGGGCACCTTGAAGACAAACTTGGTAACTGTAAACTACTCGGGTTGATTAAAGAAGAAAACCAAGAATCTTAGGCTTCTTGATTGTGTTATTCTTTGAAAGGCAGTTTATGCTAAATTGAAATGGATATATTATGTATTGTATTAAATTAGGAAGTTGTGATTCAAAAAGGAAAACAAGGCAGCAAAGACACCGGCCTAGAATTTAAACTAGCTTTTGTGACAATGCATCAATTTTCACTATTTGTATTTTATCATATTATGTTGAGGACACATATCAGAAAGTGAATGGTTTGAAAATAGTGTATTAGATCTGCTTTTTGTGACTACTTTAAAGATTTGCACATTTCTTATGTTGTACTTTATACTTTGTTTACAATAAACCAATTTTCTTTAATATAGACCGCTTTCTTTTTTTTAGTTCATAGCGGAACTTATCCTTTTGCAAGGAAAATAACCTCAAAATAAAATTGTCCTGACCAATGGAATGCTATCTCTTAATTTTTTTGTATTTTTTAAGTACGATAAAGACCACAGGAGTGGAATTTCAAGTCTGCGCTTACTATGTGTCTCTGTTTTGGTTTGGTTTGGGGTTTTTTGTCCCAGCTGTTCATCCCCCTGCTTTTCTTAAGCACCCGAAACTAAACATGCCTATGTGGGCCATTATAATGCTGATGGAAAGTATTTCCTTTTTGTTGGTGATTGCATTGCCTTCCCCAGGAAGGAACCCGGTCGTGTTCCCGATGGCCTGGCTATCGGTGGCTGCCACCCCCACGGTGTGGGATCCAGGTCGTCCGTGGCCGTCCCCAGGGCCAGTGGGCCTGCGGTGCTGGCACCGAGATGGGCTCCAGGCTGGAGCCTGTCCCTGCAGGAGTCCCCTGCCAGGAGGAGAGCAGGGAATCGCAGTTCTCCCATCTCGGGGCAGAGGCCGGGCAGCACGGCTTCTCTGCCTGCTGCCCCTCCGTGCCAGCGGTGGCCATTGGCGGTGCTCGTGTGGGCTCTTCTGCCTCCCTCTCTGGCTCCCCTGCCTGCAGGGATCCCCCGATTTCACAATCACGCGGATGCTGACTCACTGCCCTTCCCTGCTGTGGCTTTGGGGCAGAGGCATTCCTTACCTTATCGTGTGTGACGCAGGGCCCTGTGCAGGGAACACCTGAGTCATTGCCCGTGTTCCAGGTGGGATGTGCCATCACAGCCCAATGCAAAAGAGAGGCTTCTTCCCCAGGAATGTGAGTCTTCTTCCACCATCTTGCTTCAAGGTATTTCATGGCCATGAGATAATACTGTAACAGCTCCGGGTCTGAGACCTTTCCACATCTGCAAGTAGCCATTGGACTAGGAGCCAGGTCCCCTCACCTGCTCTTCCTGGCACACTGATCTTTGAATCCCATTTCCTGCTGCAGCCCTACAGAAGAAGGGCATAAAGAAAGTGCCACGTCCCCATCGGTATCCTGCCCATGCGATGGCCCTGCCCCTCTCCTCAGCAGTGCATGCAGTGGGCTTTGAAGCCCCTCTGTCTCAACACGGAGCTGAACTTCTATCTGACTTTCCAGGTGAGCACTCTCATGCTGCCATGCAATTAACAGAGGAAGAAGGTAGGTTTCCATGCCGTGGCCATCTCCGCTGCCTGTGTTTTCTGAAGAAAAAGCAGCTGCTGGTGCTTTTTGTGTAGCAACCCACTCTGGAGGTATGCACGGTCTGTGCCCTGGGACCACCCGCTGGCTGCACTGCTGGGAGGCTGCTGAGGGAAGCCTGTTTCTGGCATGCTGTGAGCTAAATAAAATACAGCTTCTCCCTCTAAATACAGAATTTAACAGCAAGAAGTGCACTTCTGGCTGGTTCCAGCTGAAGACAGAGTCATAGTTGTGAATTTACCTCATGCCATTTTTAAAGCTTAACTGTGAAAGCCATCTGGAAATTACATCAGCTATTTTGGGGTTTAATTCAAGGCTAACCAGAAAAATGTAGTTGAAAGGGCATTATTAGACACCTTTTCAATGCTGAATTTATTGTGAAATCAAATTTGTCTGCATAGTAGGAAGCTTAATTTTTATGAATTTTCTACAGATTGCTGCAAATAATTAGAACTTCTTTATTCCTGTATGTAAAACAAAGGCACAGCTCATATTTTTTCCTCCTGTTTGGGTTCAATGATGAAGCCAAACAGAAATGCAAACCAAGACACTCTCAGCAACCCCCACCATTAGTACTTGGATGCCAACACTGGCTGGCACTGGCTGTGGCAAGGCTTGCCAGGGTGGCCACTGCTGTCATTTGCTGTGCAGACACCTGGCTCTGGGGAGTTGATCCAAAGGGATCCAAGAGATAGCATATATTCTTGGAAGAAGATTTTGCAAGTATCTATAAACCCTCCAGCTTGCTGCTTAGCACTGCACTCTGAAGTGATGCACAGACACAAAAGCTGATGCTGCAGTGCTGACATCGGTTACAGGAGCTGGAGTGAGAACCCATTCCCTCTCTTGGCTTGCAGTAGGGAAGAGCAGTGGGGGTGTCACAACAGATAGTCCTGGGAAAGGAGGGAGCTAGCCTCTGTGTCCAAGGCAAAGCAATACAACCCTATGCTTGGTGTGCCTCCCTTGGCACTGGGGGAGAGCAGGAGAGGGAAGCTGAGGGTGCCTGCCTGCTCTGGGTGTAGCATAGGCAGCTCATTCTGGCCCCAGGACCGGCATCAGCAGGATGGGTTAGGGGGCTCGAGGTCTGGTTATCCCACCCAACCCGATCAGCAGTAGGGAACTGCACTGCCAGGGCACCCTGCATATGTCCTGAGCACTCTGCCAGCCTTCAGGGATTTTAATCTCCAGAGAGGATGGAGCAAAGGCTGGAAAAAACAAGCATTTTTCCTTGTGGTTTGGAAAAGAATGATTTCCATTACAGCAGGAGTATTTGTGGGAAGCTTAGATGCTCTGTGAGTGAACTAATATGTATTTTAAAAGAAGGGTCCTGAGCTGGGTCAGCTTGTCTGGAGCCACAGATGCAGCTGAGACAAGAACCAGGGCAGCCTGCCTACCTATCCTGCCTGGTGAGCGTGGCTTTCTGAGGTTTTTCCTCCTGAGCTTTACCATTCAGCAGTGCTATTTCAAGACACCCTTAACCAACCAGTCCTGTCATCCTGGCACAGGGTGTCTTCAGCCTCTGTGCCAGGGTGGGTGCCACAGTGCAGATGTGGCCTGTGCCCAAAGAGCTGAGAGGAAGGACTTTATTGTCAGCTGGCCTGAGACTTGCACACCACATGCAGCGACATCAGGTATACCCTTGGCAGTTCCCCACTTTTACTGTAAACGGATGATTCATTTGTCTGCTTTGGCAACAAACTTGGATAACCAAGGAAACAATCTGTCAGAAAAGCTGGAGCACAAAATCAGGTCAAGAGAAATGATGAATGAATATGTGCATTATGGGCTCAAGCTTCTAGTTCTGCATCACAAATTTTCTGCAGAAAACTTTGCTTCTCCTGGAACATGTGGTCAGGGAGGGTAATATGCAGCTGGAACAAACGGGTTTGGGTCTTACAATGTAATTTAACATGTCACACAGAGCTTCCATGTCTAGGAATATGGGGTTCTGGAATGCTTTTTGTTGTGACCAAAAGAAAATGTGATACTTTGGCAGTGAGAAAACAAGAGCAAAACACATCTTTAGTGTTGGAACCCAGCACCCAGAAACAGAAAAAACAAGAGAAAGAAAAATCAATACTTCAGCTATCTCGTTATATTCATGAGAAGACAGGAGATAAACTTGCTAACTCACTTCCTGTGCTGTGATATAAATCAGGTAATCATCATATAAAATGCATTAAATAATTCAGAAGCTTTTTTAGGATAACACAGTTTTGATGAAACTTCATACTTGATTGTGTAGTCTACTCTGAAAGTCAAAGTAGTTGTCTGGGGAAAAAAAATCTGCTGTTACCACAACTTCATTTCAACTACTCAGAAGGTTTCTGTAGCAAGGTACTTGCATGGCAACAACTTCCCAAAAAAACAGATGCAGCCATGGCGGGGACTGGCCAAGTGCTAACAGCTGTGGAGAGGCACAAGCACACCTTGCCTCGGCTAAATATCCCCCAGAGCCTCAGCAAAACTTAAGTGGCTCTGAATAACTAGGACATGTAAAGTCTCCTCTCTGCCCAGCTCATCTCCTGACTGCTTCCAACACCTACAACAGGATCTGACATTCGTCAAGTCCCCCTTTTCTTAAAAAAAACCAAAACCCTTCGCAAACTTCTCTTCATTGCCATCTGGGCTGAATTGGATACAGTTGTTGTTGTTCAATGGTGAAGGCTGGGATCTTCTCAGGGATAGCCAGGAAACTGGCATGGGGTACTTATTGTGAACAACAACCTCAGGCAGTTTAAACCCTTCTGCCTGGGAAACAGAGCCTTTAATGTTTAATTGCCTGGCAGTCACTTGGAGAGAGCAACCCTCACCTCCCCTAAATGAAAAGAGAGAGTATCGCATGCAACCTGCACGGAATTAAAGAAAATACAGGATACAGAGAGTACCTTAATGGCCTAAAATGCAGGATTATCCAAGTGTTAATGAAACTCCCATACAGCGAACAATAAAGCACGTCCCCTGGCCACCCATCAGCTGTGATGTAACATTGCCAGTCGCTGCTCGCCAGAGGAGCAGCTGCTAAATAAAAAGGCTTTTAGGAGCCACAGCATAACAAGAGGACAGAGCAGCCATCTTCAAACAAGCTATGCAATCAGCTTAATGAAGACAGAACCCTTGATCAGCTGCAATCAGTATTCCTCAGGTAACCCTGACTAAAGCAGGAGGGACTGTAAATGCTGAAGTGAGGGCTAGGAAAACCAAAGGGATTCCCCTGTTTGCAGCTGAGTGTGTTGTGCTGCTGCTGGCGTCTGGTTGCTATGCAGATTTAGGGAGCAGTTGCCTTTAATGCTCTTGGTTGAGCATAAGTGGTTTTATTTCCTTTTCTTCTCCCCACGGTTACCTGTCCTCACAGTGCCACGCAGGTGCTCTGAGAGGTCAGGCTTCCTGCCTTCCTGGAGATGAGAGCACCTGCTCCTACCTGCAAGTGGCTGCATGCTGTCCTAAGGAGGGGGGGGTTCCCCCCACCCTCGGCCTGTGAGGTGCCTTACCAGGAACTCCCACCACAGGGAATTAGGCCACGTTTCCCATTGGCACCACATCCTTTCCACCTGTAGGTGACAGTCATCCTGTCACCCCACCTCCTGGCACCACTCTGCTCCTGGTTCTTCACTAGCTTGTGCAGCCCAGAGCAGAGCCTGGGGAATGGGAAGCCAGAAGCAGCCCTGTTGCATGGCAGCCTTCGCTGGGGGCACTGGAGCAGCTTGGAGCTCGCATTGGCGCTGCTGGCTGCATCCCTCGCTGGCCTTGACTCATGGGCTCACCTTCCCTTCCAGCCCTGGCACTCACCAAACCCCCAGCTCAGCTCGGCAGCAGTCCAAAACTGGGGGTGCTTCTTCTCCTGAAGCCTAGGAGATGTTTGTGTCTCTGGGTCCTCACCTCCTCACCTGGCTGCAGCTGAGGTGACCCAGGAGCTTCCCACGCTGCCAGCAAAGCTGGCGGCTGCTCAGGAGGGTGGTGTGATCACCTCCATCTCCTTTTGCTAGGAAACCATGCTGGCAAAAGAGTCATGCAATTTTTGAAATAAAGGGGAAACTGCAGCATCTCTGTGAAATTCTCAGTGCAGCACACGAGTCAAAAATACCAGCCACTGAACTAAGAAAGGGAAAGAAATTGTTACCGTCTGGAAGTACCCAGAGGGAAGCAGGGCAGGCAGAAAGGAGGAGCACTTACAGACTGGCTGGCCCAGATAGCATTGCTCTGTCTTGCACTGATTCATGTTAACATGAACCTCACAGCCATGGGACAGCAGGAATTATTTCAGGTCTTTCCGTATGAAGTGGTCAGTTGCTAATCTGCAGCTGGGGGAATCTTTTTATTATTTTTTTTTTTCCATTTCTGCAAGGGACTTTTCAATGCCCTATTTAAGTGAAGCAACAAGTATGATGAGTCGATGATGAGTCACCAGGCCAGGAAAAAAGCTGTAGGAAGGCTGGACTATTTATAAAATATAAAAGAAAGAAAGGAAGTATATTCTAGATGCAGTTAGATGTGGACGGTGACTCCAGCTTCTCTTGCGCGATAGCATATTCCCAGGCGCCAGGCAGCAGAACTCCCGGGAGGGAGGAGAAGCGCTGGAGGGGCGTACACGGATTTTCAGAGGGGTCAGTGGCGCTGCGGCGAGCGAGGCGCTCCGCAGAGCTGCCGCCTGCCGCGGGAGAGCTCCGCAGTCCCCTCCGAGGGCAGCCGGGCTGCCCCGCATCCATGGCCCCCGCACCGGCCCCTGGTGCCGGGAGGGGAGGGCGGACAGCCCAGCTCCCCCCCGGCACAGCACGGGCCGGTACCGCCGTGTGAGGCACCGCAGCGCTCCGCTGGAGCGGTGGCCGGGGAGGCTGCAGGGGGGTCCTCCTCCTCCTCCTCCTCTGCCGAGAGGCACCGGGCCCTGAGCCGGGAACCTCTCTGTAGTTCAGCCCCGGCAGCTCGGCTCTTCAGCTCACACCAACGCACCGCAGGGAGGGATGCGGAGGTGCCACGGGAAGAAAAAAACAAAAGAGGTCTTTGGCAATAATTGTGCAGTGTTGGCGTGGCTGGCAAGGGCGTTACTGAGTGTGCAGACTGGCCTAGATGATCCCACAGACTGGAGATACCACTGCCTGACACGGGGCTGGGGCAGCAGAAAGTAACGAGAGCTTCTCCTCCGCCAAGCGCTGCCCGAGCTGTCGCCAAGGGCACATGCAAGCAACGTGGCATGGCCTCCTCATACAGCAGATATTCACACATTCCCCAGCGTTTTGACACTTAAATTCTGGATAACTGTAGCTGCTCTGGAATACAGTTGGGCAGGGTCGGAGGGAAGGACCCATTGCCGGGAGACAAAGAGCATCGGGGATTGGAAAGTCTCACTTACAGAACAAGATCAGTACCTGTGGAAGGGGTTAGACTGCAAGGATACCTCATGCTTTGGGTGCAGAGGGGTCCCCAGCAGAGGTCAGTCGGGTGACTGACACAGCCTTGTCCTCACATCCCTGCCCTATGCTCACACCATCCCTGCTTCTGGCACTGTGTCAAAATCCAAAGCCTGTCACAAAACCATGTCTTGGCACGGTCAAACAGGTGCTTAAACAGGACAGGGGGACTAGAAGGTGATGAGCTTTCTTTATCGCTTTAGACACGGATTACATGCTGGTGGCTTGATCCAGTATTCACAGTTCTGATCCAAGACAAGGCTTGGTGCTGGTGTTCAGCACGTCCCAGTTTGTGGGACACCTGCACACCTAATGAGATTAACATCTTTAGGACTTTATTTAGGCTCTAGTTTCATAAAACACTGGATCTGGGGAAGAGGGAGGACAGATCTTGAGTGTTTAGGCGACAATGTCTCTTGACGGAGTGTGCACAAGGTGAAAAAATTGTCAGTACTATTTGCACACCACTTCAGGCTTTGAATGGGCAGCAGCAGCCCAGTGGGTGAGTAGTGGGAGCTGCATGGCATCTCCTCACCTAGTGCATCTTTAAAGAAACCACCCAAATCAGCAAGTTTCTAAGGGGAAATCAAAGTGATGCCCTACTGGAGGAAAGTTAGTTTTGTTTGCTGTAGTCGAGAAAGTTGGCTGCCTTTGTTAGCCACAGCCTTTAAGGAAAAAAAAGAGGAACCCAGTTTGATGTACTTAAAGTATTTTTGATGTTAGTAGGTAACAAGAAAAGACAGAGAAATGTGTTTCTATGAGGCTGTTTCAGTGGCGCCTACCACCACCATTTACAGAAGCTTTGCAACAAAGGATCAACAGACTTAGTTTTTCAGTGCTGCTGCTGGGGAGGAGGAGAATTCCTCAGCAGAGTGACATGGTGCTGTCTTGGGTTCATCATATCATATCATATCATATCATATCATATCATCGTATCATATATCATATCATATATCATATCATATATCATATCATAGCATCATATCATATCTTATCATATATCATATCATATATCATATCATATCAAAAAAATACAGACCCTGACTGCTGAAAGAACTTCAGCCTATGCTGAAGGCCATTTCAACACTAAAGCAAACTCTTAATTGACCTGAAAGGTGTTGTTTTCCTAAATCACTTAAATAAAAATTATTTTTTATTACTTATTCCTGCAGTAAGGAACTGATCTGCTTTATTTCTGTGTGTTGCTAATGCCATTGATTGGCTAAAATAGGCTGTAAATAAACCATTTCTTTTGCTTGCATAGTTACAGCTTGCAGTCTGTGTTGGCTCTGAGCTCTTGGGAAGGCACTGCCTTACTCCACAGAGGCTCAGCAGGGCTTGCAGGGTCTGGCAGCTTCAAAGCAGGTTTCAGAAGTTACAATATCTACTGCTTCAGTTCAGTGCCAGGCGGGACAGCCTGTGGTGGTTGTGTCTGCAGGCTGGAGACACCTCTCAGTGTCAGTATTCGGATGGCTGTATCTGGTTCTGGGTGTCTTTCTCCTGGACTCTCACCTTCCTGTCTGGAGCCCTGAGCCTTTGGTGTATAGTTACTCTGTGAAAACTGGCTCTTGTCTCATTGGCACCACCGCTGGATGTGCTTGGCAGAGGTGGTTGATTGCCTGTGCTGTGTTGGAGGGGAGTCAGGAGGGCCAAGCATCACTTGGGCTCAAGGGCAAAGGGTGGTTTTCACTTCCCTTCTTTTTTCCTCTGCTGGGTGGTGATTGACTGGGGGAAAGGGAGCTGCACTTTGCTCTCCCCATTCTGAGCCTCTGCACTAGTACAGATGGTATTGGTACCTCAGAAGTGGGGCCTGGGGAGGAGGAGAAAACCAGGCAGGAAGAGCAGAGGTTTGGGGCCACCCCCGCACCCACCTGCACCAGGAACCGCAGCCGAGGCCTTGCCACTGGTGAGTGTAATTAATGCCCGTGAACAGGAACACTTTGCAACCCTGAGCACTGATTGCAGTGTAATTTCAGGGCTGGGTTTGACATCACAAGACTCTCTCTAAGCGTCACTGAAGTCAAATAAATTGTTGCTGTTAATTAACCCTTTTGCCTTTTGGCCCGTTTTTTCCCTGATACTTTTTGTTTACAAGCTGATGTTCTCCTTTCTGTTTTCCTCGCTGCTGCCTACTTTTTTCTCTCTTTAATGTGCATTGAGCAAATTTAATTTCCTACCCTCTCCACAGTTGCTTTGCTGCTATTGTAGTTTGTCCCCAGCTTTGTGGGTGCACAAGTGGAAGTGGGATGCTTTGATACACTGGGTTGGATTTTAAAGTTTTGACAAACACTGATATTTCCCATGGCAACAACCTCCATACGGTACTCAGCACAAGCCTTGCTCTTGCAGAAACAATGCAGTTCTGTTTAGTTGCAGATGAGACATGAAATGGGGTTCTGGGGTTCAGGTGGGATGGGGGGGAGCCCCACCTGTATGTTGGGTACAACAAAATTAACCACCCAAATTTACTGGATGTGACCTGAAGCTCTGCAAAAGGAAGAGTCTGTGACTTTTGCTAGGACAGTAGTTGGTGCAAAAACCTCTTCCAGAAAGTCCCCCTTGCTCTGGCACCCTTCTGGCTCCCCCAGGCAACAGGCACCACTGCCCCCAAAGCACATGCCAGTGTGTTCCAGATCCGGGCACTTGCTGCCTGATGTGTTGGTATATTAAACTGAACACTCGTCTGGGAAGGCATTTCCAAGGCAGCCCAGGACGTGCCACCGTGGAGCCAGCTGGGCTCACCTGGCGGCTGCCCAGCTGTCTGGTTTGCCTCCTGGCTGGCCAGGGTTGGAAATTCAACTATGTCATGCTATTTTCTTTGCATCAAATTTCTAGGGACATCTTGGAAAACCCTCCTGATCCTAAGGCCACAAGAAGAAAATTAAATCTGTGGTGGAGTTCCTTTAAGCTCTCCCTTTTTGTACTCCCAGCATACCAGAGCCAGGACTGAGCTACCTTGTATTTCAGCGTTTCAGAGAGAAACATACAGCTGTGTGTGTGTACCCACTTTTTTTCCTAAGAAAGTCCAAAATTGTTTATTCCTGTTATTTTACTCTGAACCACTACTTACACAGCTGCTTGCTGAGCGGTTCCTGAAAGGTACAGCTTTCCTACATGACAGTGAAGGACACATCATGTGTTTTCTAAGGCCTCATAAACCTGCCTGAGCAGGGGGAGCATGTCTCAGGGACTGCCAAGGGTTGAGCAACAGGGGAGGCCTCCTGGAAGGAGGCAGCAGTCAGGGAAAGGCTGTTGCAGAAGGACCACTTTGACAGTGTGTTCCACTGGGCAACACCTGTGCCGTGAGTCGTGGGCCCTGGGCGGTGGTGGCCGGACACAGCAGCCCCCAGCCCCAGCTCCACAGCTGTTCTGGCCATGGCAGTGCAGCAAATGGACTTACAGGAGGAGGAGGTCATGGAGCTGCTGCGGGTGCCAGGGGTCTGCTTGTGGGGCAGGAGGTCTGCTGTCCCAAAGAGAAGGACTGGAGGAAGACTGAAGAGTGAGAGGCTGGGGTGGGAATGGGCCCTGAGGGAGTGCAGGGTGTGGGTAGGGCAGGGTGTCTCCAGGCATGCTGATAGTTTGGAGTTGTGGCTCATGGGGTTCAAAAAATATGCTACCCTAGGACTATGCAAAGCATAAGAACTGTCGTAGAAACGACAAATTTAGTTGTAACTCTGCTTCCCTCTCTAATTAGGGCATTTTTAATGAGCTTCCCACAAAAAAATAAGCCCAAATAATGTTTTCCTCTTGCTGTTTTCTTCCCATTCTCTAGTGCAGTGTGTTGGCATTCCCCACACATTCCTCTCCCTGAGTCAGACCCCGGGGAGAGAGAGCACGCAAGGGCCAGGCCAGGGCGAGGGCTGCAGCGTCTCCAGCTTGGCAGCGCCGAGGCGCAGCTGCCGTGCCCGTGTGCAGCAGCGGCAAAGGCCGGCCCGCGGCGCGGGGCAGCGGCTCCGTGCCATCCCCTCCCTGCTCCTGCCCGTCACACGCTCCGCAATGAAGCGCAGGGAGGAATCGTCGTTCAGAGGCTGTTTTCCTTGTAGCTGTTCTTCCTTTTTTTCCCTTTCAGAGTTATGAAATCGAGGGCATGAACTCTTCCAGCAGGGATCTAAGACCCTTTGACAAGAACATTGCATGTCCTTGGCACAGGGAATGTTGTGGAAGAAGAGCTGAATATGCCTGTCAAGAAGGAAGCGGAAAGCAGCAAGAGCAGAAGCAGCTTCTTTTCTGCTGTTGCTGAGCTGGGAAAGCTGTTGCCTGTTGCTCCTGTAACATCACCTGCAACCTCCTTTAAGGCAGGACCTGCAGGACCTGCAGAACCTGCAGCTGGGAGTTTCATCTTGGCAATGTCTTCAATATTCTTTTTTTTCTTTTTTCCCCTCCCGAGGTAATGACAATTCATTTCCCCTTCTTCCAGGTAGTTCTAAAACTAAGAAAAAGGGGCTGAGAGGGGTTTAGTAACACACAACATCCATGCAAAACAGGTGACAGGCTGTGCTGCCAAGGCTTTGCTCCCCATCCTTGCCTCTGCCTGCGTGTTAGTCCCCACGAGCCACTGTGGTGAGACAGAACAGCGTTTGGCACGTCCTGACCAGAAAGGGCCTCCCCAGAGCTCAGACCTCCTCCCACCAGAGACTGAGCTGGGATGAAGGTGGCCACCCCTCCCCTTCTGCTTGCCATGTGACAGCCCGTTTTGCAATTCAGGAGAAAAACAGAGAAAACCTACTTCTATTGATTTTTATTTTGGCGTTAGAAAGGCAAATTGCAGTTCTCAGCAGATTGGACTGATCTGATTAAATTCTAAGATGGCAGCACTTCAGGTAACTCAGTAGCAAGCCAAAAAAGTTCTGCTTTTCTGAGACATCTGGGAGGTTTATTTTTCAGTCCCCTGTAGCTGCTCTAAGAATTTTTTCTTTTTTAACAAACAAACAAACCAACCAACCAAACCAACCAAACAAAAACCCCACCCCCCTTTTCTGAATCTGAATATTCTGATTTGGAAATGAAGCCATAAACTATGAACTCACCCATCCCTAGACCTTGATGTCTGGGACATGGACATGGTATTTTGGAAGGAAGGTCACTATGTTGCATGAAACGGGTTTTTCATTAGTCAAAGCTGACAAAAAGCCTTCACGCCTGATTCTTATCATTCTCCTGGTGTTTCCAAGGGCATTTAGGGATCATAAATACAATAAGAGCCTTTAGGAAAGTTTGTTACAGAGGAAGTTTCTAAGCTATGGTTGACCCCCAGAGGTATGAAGAGCACTGGAAAGTATATGGAAACCTGATTTTAGGAAGTTAGTTGTCTAGTAAAGTCTGTGCTAGTAAAAGATGGAAACGTAGCACTTCACATGCCTCAATGACACTGTTTTCCCTGCCATTGCACTGTTGGAACAAATTTAAGACAGCATGTAAGCAGCAGGACGGTGTTCAGCCAGTGGTGCCACCTGTGGGGAGGTGGGTACCTCCAGGGCAACCCCACAGTGAGGGCTGCCCCTCTCCCAGCGTACAGCCCAGGTCACTCCACTTGCTGTTTGCAGCTCCGGATGCCGAGCCTGAGGATGGTGAGGCAGTAGCACAGGTTGCCCAGAGACATTGTGGATGCTTCATTACTGGAAGTGTTCAAGGCCATGTGGGACGGGGCCCTGAGCAATCTGATCTAGGGTGGCATTACTGCCCACAGCAGTGGGGTTGGGACTAGATGAACTTAGGGCCCCTCTTCTCCAAACCATTCTATGATTTTTCAGCAGGAACTGGTGTGGGCACATGCTGGCCCCAGTGTCAGGCACTTGGGATCTGAGCTGGCTGGGCTGGGTCAGTGGTGAACAGCACAGGGAACAGTCACATCCTGCTCAGGAAGAGAGCCTGGGACATTCCTCTGTGTCTGCCTGGACCCCACCCATGGATTGCATTGCCCGGGTAAATGCCAGAGCAGCTGGAGCAGCAGTGAGGAGGACAAGCTTGCTCTCTCCTGACATTGGTCACTGCATCCCTGGAAAGGCCAGCTTTGGATGGTGGGAGTGAACCCAACCCCTTAGCCACAACACCCTCCTGAGCATCTGGTGTAGGTGCTCCTAAATGGCAAACACAGGAGAGATGCTTACCCAAGGCTGCAGGCAGGAAGACTTTGCCCATTCCCTGCTCTGGGCTTTTCTTGCCCAGCTCTCCTTTCCTGCCATGGAGAAGAATTGATCTTGGCTTGCCCACTGTCAGCTGTTGCCTGGTGGGCTTCCCTGAGAAGTGGTCCTCTGGGGGCAGGAGGTGGCCTAGGACCAAACCTGCAGCCTCCTCTGTGTGTGATATCGAGATGTTGCTGCAGAAAGAGCCCTGCCAGCACCTGCAGCAGAGCTTTGGAGAGAAGATGACTTTAGCTGGCTGTGATCAGTGCTCAGCAGAGGCTGAAACAGCCTGTCCAAGAATTTCAGCCCGGTCCAAGACACCTTCAAATGCTGGGAGAGCCAGGGGAGCAGAGCATCACAAACTGTGGTGCTTCTCAGCAAACACTGGAGCTGATGATGAAGCTGTGGTGAACTTGGTGCTCCCTGACACGTGGATGCCCTCAGTGTGCAGAGCGAGCACGTCGCTGCTGCGTGGGCAGCTGCCTTCAGCCTGCTGCAAAGTCTGGCTCTCTGCAGTGCAGGAATTTGAGCCAGGTGCAGCAGTGGCCCAGGCAAAAAACAATTTTTTTTTCCTTTTAGGCCCATAGACTAAGCAGAAAATAATTTTGTGCTGCACATGTTTTTGAATGCTTCTTTTCTGTAAGTGTACCTGCATCCAAGACACAAACTGCAGCTTCTCTGTGCCAAGAGTAGTCCATGAACAGCACCTGCTGCCCTTCTGTACCAGGAGTGAATGTCCTAAAATAAACAAGCAAAAAAAGAGGGGAAGAGGAAAAAGATAAAGTTTGATCAAAAGGAATGTCAGCTGGTAAAGTAACAAATCCATTTGCTTATGTAACTTTTACAACCCCTTAGATCTGTGGCCGAAAATGGAGCAATTCCCTTCTCTCTAGTGCCAAGTGACTTTCAATCTGCACTATCTATATTAGCTCATATGAAACTCTTTTGCTACTGCTTTGTTGATTTTAAAGCCCAACTATCTAGATGTTTTAAATTTGTGTTACTGTGGCATTTACTGGTGGAAAACACAGTGAATTACTGTGGCTGGTGGAAAACACGTGCCTGTGCAGCTTGCTTTTGTTCTTTATTTTTCTTTATTTGGAAATTTTAAGTTTATTTCTTTGCCCAGTCAAAAACACTCGTGATGGTCACCTTTATTTCGGCTGAAGTGCATCTTAAAACCTGCAGGAAAGTGTGTTTGTCAGCCTGAGTCATCTCAGTCATTCTTCTCTTGAGTCCTCTGAATGTCACCTGCCCCAGCCTGGTGTCCCTACCCCAGCCGGAGGTGACACGAGTCAAGGCTTATCTGGTCAGGAGAAGCCAGATGTGGTCAGCATGAATGGATTTGTAATCATGTGCCTCAGTCCTCAGCACTCCATGGAGTTAAAATGTCTCGCAGGAGCTGCTGTGAAGGTTGGCGTGGCCCACTGCATCCAGACAGACTCTTCTGGCTGGCTGGGGCTCTTTGGTGTGGGGCTGGGCACATCTTCACAAGCATTTGTGCACCTTCCACAGACATCATGTTGGAACAAAAGAACAGGTGGGGTGTGTGCAAAAGGATAAACCAGCACTTCCTATAAAAATGCTAATGCTGCCTCAGGCCTCTTGAGGGTGTTCAGTGATGTGCAATAAATTGCTTTTATATGGCTTTGTGAGCAGTTGTGAATTTAACACTGTTTTCAAGGAGCGAGAAGTGTCTTTATAATCACAGTCGAGGAGACGGAATAAGAACGGTTTCAGCAAGCAAACATAAAAATATCTGGCCTTTACCTTTTGAATCTTCTTGATAATGTTTGAAATCCAGTTAAACCTCTATACCCAGGAGAAAACTAGCACAAATAATGTCAGAGAGATTGATGCTAATGCTAAGCAAGGGAGAGAGCCTCTGGCTCTTCAAACACATTCAGTTACCTTTCCTTCTGTAAAAATCAAAGGAATATTCTAAAAATGTTAGATTATTAGAGGTCAGCTCATCTCCCTCCTTGTGATTTGTGATACCCTGCTCTGGTATAATAAACATAAGTGATGAGCTGCTGTTTCTGCCAGATCTCATGGGCCTTCCCACATGAATCATTGGAAGCAAACGGAACTTCATTTCTAATTGGAATTCAGAGAGGCCGATGGGTAGAAAGCTGTTAAGAGGTCAGAAAGAATAAGCTGAGGTCTAGAAAGGCACCTGAATTTAAGTGGAGGGTCTGGGTCTCCCTGAGGTGAAGCAAAGTGGATGAGGAGGTGCTGCAGAATGTTTCTCTTCCAAGCCGGCCCCAGCGATGGGATAGATGAAGTCAGGTCTCTGGGGTGCTATCAGGACACCCTCCTGCACAGATCCCAAGCCTCAGATTTACATCTCTCCAAAACATGGATGGCCCAGGACTGACCCAATATTGCTGGAAGAAAAGAGCTTAAGGACCAAATTTCAAGTCCTGGAGAAACCAGAGGCTTTCTTGGGGCACTACAAGATGTACTGAGGGGATTTACAAATAAAGAACCAATTAAGCTTTCTTATATGGAGATACCCGTTATGCAAGAATGTCAGTGTTTCACTGATGCCTTAGGTTTTAACTGTCGTATTTTTCAATCCTGTACTGCCTAGTGTGTAACTCCGAAGTTTCTTGTAGCCTGTTAACTTCTGCTCTCTCATGCTAATCATGGTAATTTCATTTATTTCTGATTTGAAAGACAAAATTTCTCTTACAGAATACAAAATGTGCTGGGATTCGAGCTACTGCTGTCATTGGTATGGGAGGTATGGGAGCTTCTTCCTACACCCTGTGGTGAGACTTCCCCAGGATGCTCTGTAGAAGCTAATGAGCCTTTCAGACTAGCAGGCACCATCAGGCCATGTGCCATCTGCTCAGCACACTGTGCTTCAGACCATTACAACTCAGCTGACTACCCTTGAGTTGAGCTAAACCTTGGGCTCTATCCCGGTTTTTGTTGAGGGGAATCCAGTACTACCATGACACACCATCAGCAGGGGGAAATGCCACCAAAGCTTTTGGCACGTCAGCCGTATTCCAAAGCCTGTGCCTCTCCCCGTTTTGGGGGCAGGCCATGTGTGTAGCCATGCCCACTCTTTTCCCGTTCCCATTGCTCCAAAGTCAGCTTTCTTCCTAACACACAGTTTAATGCTGTTACTTTAAATTTGTCCCTCACTCTGATTCCTTCTGATGTTGCTTGGAACTTCTACTCTTTGCTCCTTTAAAATTTTGTTCATGTTTTTTTTTAACTCAGATGAAATACAGACTTGAGCACTCTCTGTACCACTGTGCTGAGTCTCAGACACATAAGCTTTCTACCAAAACAATTAGGTACTGAACATGGTTCTCAGGCAGTCTAATGGTGCAACATCTCCCAACACAATGACTCCAATGTCCTCAAGCCCCTGCTTAGCTTTTCTATGGGAATTCTTACCTGAATTTTTTTCTAACATCATTGGCCAACCTTATCCTTGTTCTGTCAGTAAAACATTCCCAAAGAGATGGGCAGAAAACCAGAAAGGTCCCAGCACTGTCCACAGGTGTCACTGCTCCCCATCCTGGGTGACTCCTGCCTCCAGCAGCTGTGGACATGGCACAGCCATAGGCCCAGGATGCTCTTGGCACAGAGCAGGGGCCACAGTGGTCTGGCTGCAAACAAGGTTCAGCTTTTGCTTCGGGGTCACCAGCATCCAGGGGAGAGGCCGTGACTGATAAATTCCTGTCACATAGGCTGTTAGAGGGCAAGTTTTGGTTGTGCTGCCTGCAGAGCTGCCTGCTGCTGCTGACACCGACAGGGAAGGCATCCCTCCGCTCCCCAGCTGCACAGTCCTCCATGAGTTCATTTTCAAATGGTCTCTTTTAGACCAGATTTTACCTTGCATCTAAATCTTACCATCTTCTGGCTGAAGCCAAGCTCTGTTGCATTGGCTTTCCTGCTCCGTGGCAGCACCTGGCACCCGAGGGCACAGGGCTCAGCAGTGGGCGTGCAGCCCTGGTGAGCTGTGCGTGTGTGTTTTCTCTCATACAGCTCAAGGATTTATGCAAAATAAAACAAGTGTTGCAAAACATCTGGCTGCATGTCAACCAGGGTGCCCCATGTGCTGTGGTTCCCAGAAGCACAGGCTGGCATCAAGACCTGCATTGGCTTCTGGTTCAGTCCTCTCCATTTGCTGTCAGGGTGATGGAGCACCTCCTTAAGGGTTTGCCTGCGCTTTGGGAAATTCCCCCCAAACATAGCTGGTACATTTGCCCTCGCTAGATCCTCTCTGCAGGGGCTCTGGGTGCACGTGGTGGGATTGAGGCAGTTTATCCCACTCCCACAGCAGGCTGCAGGCACCCTGCAGGAGAAGAATGGGGTCCTGATGTGGTATTCAACCCTGCGGCCACACAAAGTGGGTACCCAGGAGCAGAAAACTTGTTCTTGTCCCTAATGTCCTTGGGTGGGCCAGTGCTGAAGGAGCTCAGCACTGAGGGTGAAAAGCTTGCCCCTGCACTGTGCCTGCCTGGGAGCCAGGAGGACAAGAGCCAGCTTCCAGCAGCTCCCATGAAGACAGGGCTCAAGCTGCAGGCAGCAGGACCCCTGCCCCCAGGGACCCCGGGCAGCCTGTGCAAGGCAGTGCTGGGAGCCGGCAGGACGCCCAGCCCCCAGGGCCACAGTCTGGCCAGCGTTTACTGACCCATTTACTGCTGCTCCCTCCGTGTGTGCAGCAACCCTCTGCCATGTCAGGGCTTGCTTTTCCTCTGCTTTCCAGAAGAAACAAGCACATATAAATGGCTGAATAGTACTACAGTACCTGCATTGCTCCTGCTTCTCTAGTAGCTGTTCTAGAGAGTAAACAGTGAGTGCTTCCTCCAGGTTGTTTTGGTGCTTTAATCCCATATGAAATGTCATTCTCTGTGCACACTTTGCATGCCCCTCCTGAATGAAACCTACCATATTGTCATGGAGTCAACTGCACCACATTTGAAATGTCATCGTGCTGACTGGGCACCCAGTCCAGACTGGATGGCTTGGAGTTTATGTAGGTCAGTCCCTTGGGCTATTTTTAAATATTGGGGTGAGGATTGCATTACCCTGGTGCACCACCACCCGTAAGTCTCTCTGGGTGCCAGCCCTGGATTTCAAGCTAAGTGCCTGGCTCTCCAGGCACACCAAGCAGCCAAGAACGGGTGGGGACCTGCTCAGAGAAGATGGGATTTTGACACTTTCCCCAAGATGATGGAGTTTTCCTTGTAGCTCTGTGTGGTGATAACTCACTCCTGGGCATGTAAATTATCTGTGTGTTTCTCCAAGGGCGTTAACTGTGTAAGTGTTCACAGTAATGGTGGAGTTCTGCTGTGTGCTGTTGTTGTGCAGGGAATTTAGTGGGAATAGAAAGTGCTCAAGACATGGCATGAGTGGGCCCCAACTGCTGGAATTTTAATTTATTAATCTCTTTTCAATGTCCTGGAGCCTTTCTGAATTTGCAGTCAGTAAAACCTCAGCAAGGCTGCATGACTTTTAGCTGCTACCTTCAGCTATTACTGCCTGCTACAGTGTGCTGGTTTGTCCTTTTCTTCTGCTGCCTCTCTACCAAAAGATGTTCACTGATTTTAATTATTTATCTGCATGAGGTCCTTACGCCCAACTTGTTCTCAACTTCACATCTCCAACCCCAGCCATCTCTTCTGCATCCTGCAGATTCTGCTCATATTTAAACACTTCTAGCAGGTTACCAGTGTTGGAGTCCAGAATGTGCCTCAAAACCCGACAACCAGAAGAGGGAAAAGCCAAGACATAGAGCAATGCAGTCACAGCTTAGCATTGCTGTTGCAGCTGGCCTGAGCCTGAGGCAATGGGCTCTAAAGCACCCTGGAGTTGCTCTGATGGACTGTGCTCAGGTTTGAGTGTCTTTGGTGCACCTCGCTTGGCCCCAGCCTCTCCTCTTCCCCATCCCACTTCTGTTCTGCCTGAGCACAGAGCCTTCCCTCCCTGCTGGGCTCTGGAGGAGTCTGTCCTGGTGGCTGCCTGAAGCACTGGGTCCCGCTGGGTCCAGCCTTGCCTGTGGCTGGTGTGAGGCTGCTTGTCCCTGGGCTGTGAGCACACTGACAAACTCTCCCAGCCCCTCTGCCTTCCCACTGACGTGACTTTTGGCTCACATTCTCCTTGAAATGCTTACTGGGCCATAGCCAGATGCTCTGGGTGGTGTTCCTGGTTCTGTGCTTGCAGGAGCACAACCCTGCATCCCACAAACACAGGCACGTGGTGGCCAGTGACCCCCCAGATGGCAGCCCTGGGGCAGGGGGGGATGTGAGGAGAGAGGGTGATATGCTGTGGCTGTTAGGGGCCCTGCTTGTCTCCACTGAGACCCAGGACTCCCCAGGGCTTTGGGGCCCAGATCTCAGCAGAGAGAGGATTTTGTTCTCTCTTCTGACATGTTGTAAAGTGCCACAGGCACTTGTGTGACCGTGAGGCAGAGCCCCGGCAGCTCTCCCTTTTGCAGGCTTTTCTGCACACGCATGTGGAGATGCACAAAGCTATGGCAAAAAAACCCCAACCAAACAAAAAAGAGGCTGCATTTTATTTTTCTAGCAAGTTAAAATCTGTTCTAGTGAGGTGTGGCGGGTGATGATTTTTAGTTTTCAGATTTTTTAATTGTAGCATTATTGTCACTTGCAGGCCTTTAAAGACTCTGTGCAACACCCCAAGATAGGGACCAGCACAAGCAACCAAAGAGCTGAGAGACCTGCTATTATTTGTAATTAATGTTGAAATCAAGAAAGACAGTTGCATGGGGATGATTTCACACCACATAATGGGGCAATTGAAAGGATAATCTCCAGGACAGCAAAGCTTTTTTCACATAGAGTGGGGTTTCAAGATAAGAAGCAAACCCTCATACATCATTTGTCAAAAGAAAGGCCTGACCTACACCAATTGGAGGGGCACAAATGGGATGGCAGAGGGAATCAGAAGACAGACGGAGATGGAAAAATTAGTTTTTATTCCAGAGACCAGGGAAAGGACCTGCAGGGTGAAAGAGGAGAAGCAAGGGCCAGTGTCCCATGCTCACGGAGGTGGCAGCTTCATGACAGGCACACTGAGTGTGTTGAAAGGATCAGCTTACTCCTAACCTAAATTCAGTGCAGGATCATTAATGAGGTGACAAGGGCAGAGTTCAGAATGACAACAAATCTATGGAGTCTTTGGTACAAAGGCAGAGTTGAAGACGTGGGTCCTGCTCTCTCTTCTAAACTCTTAGGGCTTTCTCCAGGGGAGATGATGGAAAACAGGCTTGGAAAGTTTACCCTAGAGACTAAGGTGCCCAACAACTTAGCAGGGACAATGATTAAATTTAACTTTAAGCACAAACACAATGGATGGATGAAGCTTCTCACCTCGTGTGGAGGTGCAGTGGAGGGCAGCTGCACCAGCCCCACATGGCTGTGGTGATGCCAAAGGCCTCGCCATGCTGCTGCTCCAAGGACGAGGATGGGAGCTGTGAAGAGTGGAGCTGGCCCCTGTGACAGGCATTTAACTTAGTCCTTGGCAGGAACAGCCCTGCCAAGCAGGCAGTGCCCACTGGGAGCAGCAGCCCCCTGCCCAGCAGTGCTGTGCCCTTGGGAGCAGCGAGGCATTGTGAGAGGAAAGCTGGGATCGCTTTGCACCTTCTCGTGAAGGCACTGCTCTCCCCAGGTTTTCAATAGCGGGGAGAGAAACAACACTTCTACGCAGCCTAAGCCTGCATAGAGCACAGCAGAGCACTGCCCGGCTCTAGGAAAACCCCTAGAAACTGATGACCGAGGAGAAGTCTGGATTTAGCATCCTCAGATGACCTCTCATTGCAAATTCTTTGGCTATTTATAAATGCCCCCATAAGACTACAGTTCAAGAACGCACTAACATTTAGAACTACAGAGCCAGTTCAACCTCCTTGATATCTTCCTCATGCAAGGGAATTCAGAAAGGGTATCTGCTATATGAGGATGGTCAAGATTGGCCCCAAAAATAATTTGTTGCCACAATGTGCTGAAGAATACATGAGCCACTGGAAGCTCCTGTTCCTGGCAGAACCAGGCTGCTGAAGCAAATGAAAGTGGCCTTATCCGGGAGCTGTACTCCGTGGGGGAGAGCTGCAGGATCAAAGGTCAATATAATCCAGTGTAGTAACCTAATGTGATGCTGGTCTGTCCTGAGGGCTCTTGCACACCCGGGATCACAAAACACAGCTCTGTCTCTTGCCCTTCTCTTCATTGGCTATTAGCGTAACAAAGAAAAATACCAGCTCCGGTGTGTGCCAAACTCATTGCTTTGTGACACCACCCTCAGTGTGTTTGCTCTGAATAAAAGAGTTGCACGGTGGTAACCTTAAAAAAATAGTATCTGCCACCTAGTGGTAAATGAATTTGTTTTATGGGAGATGATGATGTTATGGCTTGCTGGGTTAATAGTAGTTTTCCAAAGGTATTTCTCCTTGAAAACGCTCAGTACTTGTTTGGTACAGATTTTGGGCTAAGTCCCAAATTGTTAACAGCATGTAGGTATTAACAAAACTAAGTGACTATTTCACTGATTTGCTTCTGTTACAGAAAAGGTCTCAAAGATGCTCTCACAGGATATATTATGAATTCAGAATTTTCCTCAGAAAGTCATATCTGTCAATAAGTGCTCAAGAGTGTAATTTGGTTTTAGGAGCGTAAAGAGCCTAATTTAGGAATGGAGTGTGAAGAGCATGTGTTAAAGGATGAGCAATAAGGCTAAGAGCAGTCAGAGCCAGCCCTGTGATTGCTGTGGGACTCGATATATTCTGCAAGTCACGGGTAGAGGGGAGGTGTTGAAATATGTTTCCCTTCTGCACACTAATACAGCTTCTGTAGAAATCCTTACAAAAACTGTATCCCAGAGGGGTTTCGGTTTTATTACTTGGTGGGTTGCTTTGTAGGAAGATGGTCTTTCCCAGTCCATCTTCAGGCCCCATCCCTGCTGCCTGCTTTCACAGGAGGCTCCCTTGTAGCCTCCCAGGTGGGGTGTGGCTTAGGTCTAAACATCCTTGGCCAACACCAGCAGAATCAGACTACCTGTGCATGGGCACCCTTTCAATGCATTAAGAACGCCTATAAAAAAGATGGAGAGACACTTTATACCAAGGCCTGTAGTGACTGGAGAAGCAGTTTTAAACTGAAAAAGGTTAGATTTAAATGTGACATAAGGAGTATTTTTTTTTATGATGAGGGTGGTGAGACACTGTAACAGATTGCCCAGAGGCCAGGTTGGATGGGCCTTTGAGAAACCTGGTCTCATGGAAGATGTTCCTGGTCATGGTAGGGGCATTAGACAAGGTGACCTTCAAAAAGTCCCTTAAAACCAAAACTATTCCATGGTTGTATGGTTCTGTACCGACCCAGCTACACACTAAGCCCATAAAGTTTAACATTTATTAACAGGTGTTACTTTAAGTGGTAGCTGGATGCTGAAAATATCCCAGAAGCTGTTAATTTCTTACCCCACAGTTAAATTACCAAGCTGATTATAGCCAAGCTAAACTGATCCTCAAGTGATCTGCTTGTGACTGAAGGAGCTCCCACCCAGAGGAGAGGAGCAGGTGGCGATGGAGCCGAGAGCCTCCCCCAGCTGTGGTGCTCCCAGCCATGGACTCACTGCTCTGTAACCTGTCCCCTCTGATTCATCATCTTCATAAGATGAAAGTAGACTGTGAAAGTGAGGCTGTCTGTTTGCAGGCTGTACATAAAAGACTGGCTTTGTTTTCTTTAGGCGTGAGTGTTTCCAGGGTGATATTCCCTGCTGCAGCAGTGAGTGGGAGCTCTTGGCACTGGGGACCCCTTGGCTGCCCCAGGACATATTGACCCAGGTGCGAGGGTCCTTTAGGGGTCAGGGTCCCCATGTGTGACAGCAACCAATCGCATTTCTCAGCCAGGCTAATGGCAGGGACAGCACTACACTCTGAAGGGTTTCAAGTGTGCAGCACACCTGCACAGCACCGGCCCACAGGCTGCTCACCCTCTCCCCTGGCAGGTTAGGGAATATCAGATTCTGTGCCAGCACAACCTAAAACATTGAGTTCCCTGTTTCCCTGTTAGGGAAGTCTGCTGCAGGGGAGTGCATCACATGAAGAGGTGGCAACCTTCCTCCCTCCAGCCCCAGGGGCTCATGAAGCCTGAACCAGGTGGTGCTTGCTGGGAAGGTGCTGGCCCAGGTGGCTGGTAAATGCAGGCACCAGGTATGTTGTTCTGTCACACCTTTCTGCAGTGGGAGGTAATGCTACTTCCCATAGGAGTGCATACCCAAGTGCTGAGGCCAGGGCAGCAAAGTTAAAATTGCCTTCAAGCAATTATACTGAAAATTCTCCCTCTCTCCCAACATGAAAAATGTTTTCTTATTATTTTGGGGCCATTGATTCAGCAGGAAATGCTGTCATCCCTTCCTCAGCTGGAAAGTGTCCTACCCTAATCCCAAACCTTCTAAAGAAAAGCTCTCTGTCCTTCATTCACAGCTTTTCTCAGCCAGGCAGTCTCTGCAAGACCCAAACCAAGGGAACAAAGAGTACAGCCTGATATTTTTGAGAGAAGGCACCTCCTCTTAAGGTGTTTATCATCAAGATTTTCTCCCTAGAAATATCCTAGAGCTCAAATGGAAGAGGTTGGATTGAGAGAAGTGTCCTTACAGAAATGTGACTGATCATAAGTGGTGCCCTTCAACCATTAAAATCCATGATATTGTATGCCCTGAATCCACCACCTCTAGCCCTGCCTTTGGTACCCAGCAAGTGACCACAGCCATGTATGTCCAAAAACAACTTTGTGTTTTCCTGATGGCATGTCCCTTTTTGCCCACCAAACCCCTTCAAAATGAGGCTCACACAACCTTCTCAGAATGCTTTCTTCTTTTGTGGGAGAGGTAAGAGATGTTGCTGACACACAGTTATTGGGACAGACCTAGATGCAACGGGGCCTGGGTTCAGCACCGTGCTGCAGCTCAGAAGTCGCAGAGATGATGGCAGCACTTGGGTGCCGTTTCAATCTTCATGAGGCTGTTGGATTCCACTGAGTAGGTCACCTCGTCCTCGTCCACCCCTGGCGGCAAGCTGAATTCCTTCATGAATTTTCTGTAGTTACACGTCTTTCCCAGTGCGGTGTTGTGCTCCTCCTTGTGCTCCGCTGACACAGTCACCCTCCCGTCTCTCACAATCACAGAGACGTCACTGGGGTCAAAACCCTTCACATCGACCAGAGCCAAATGACTTTGACTACGGCATGAGCTCAACATCATGCCAATTCTTCTCAGTCTGGAATTAAAACAAGAGAACAATCTTTACCTTCCGTATCCCTTTCAATTTATTTCTCCAAAATGGCTATTTCACTCCCATCCTGCTTATCTGTTTCAACCTTTGCTCCTGATAGCGATGTCAAACCTCCCTTTATCCTCCCCTAAAGGTTGCCGATGTCTGTAGAAAGCAGGCAGCTGTCTCTTACCTGTCCATTCGTCGCTCCATATCCAGCCTTGCAGCGAGGGCCCTTCTCCCCAGGCACCGGCAGTCGGGCAGGTGCAGGCAGCAGCGGTGAGGGGCCAGCCTGTGCAGGCGGCACGAACACAGCCTCTCACGGAGCAGATGCAGGCGCGTGTCCAGCAGCCTCATCTGCCGCTGTATGTGCCTCAGGTTCTGCATGGTGTCTTCCTGAAAGTGGCAGTGTGCCGACATTGTCACGGTGCAAGTGTGTCAGGGCAGGGGTAAACTCCAATGGCCTGAGAGTTTCATCTGGTGGTGAGAGTGGAGCAGAGCTGCAGCTGTTCCTGCAGCCTTCCAGCAGGCACCTTATGACATCATGGGTCCAGGACACCAGGGTTCTGCGGTCACCATGGGAACCACAGCCAGGTCCATGCACAACCGCAGCCCCTGCTGCAGTTCCCAGCCATGGACCAGGGGAGCCCATGGCAGCAGGACATGGCAGGGGCTGGACGTGGCAGGGATATGTGCACAGTGGCCAGGCAGCAGAGCCGTGGGCCATGGGGAGCATGACTTGCATGCAGTTTCATACACAATATTGCTTCAGCATGGCTGCCCACAACTCCCTACAATGATACTGACCACCAGCTTCCATCCCATCACCTCTAATAAGTGCTGGAGCCCAAGACATGAAATATATTCCCTCAGACTGGCCTGTGACATGAAAGATAATCCCAGCCTCAGCAACACCAACACCCTTGTCTCTCAGGCATCTGCCCAGTGGCAAGCTAGATGATGTGTTATTCTCCCAAGGCGAAATATGAATTTGGCTTATCAATAAATCAAAAGAGCCAGCTTATTTTATATTGAATAGTAGTTTCATCCATAAAAAAAATAAATTGCTTTGTGCTTTATTACTCATAAAAGGCATCACTTTTTTGGTCTGAAGACCAATCTTTTATTTAAAAGCTGAATTCAAAGGCTGACAACATGTAAAGGGTCCCTCCTGTATGGAGCCTGTACACCTCTCTGATGGACTACTTTGTCTTTAAAAACTCTGACACTCTCTATTCTCTTCAGCTCTACATGAAAGGGTCCTTCAGGAGGTCTCTCTTGCCTGGTGAATCTGAACCCTTTATTTCCCAGAGGGGGTTTTGTTTGCCAAGCCCAATCTGGAGAGATGAGGTCTGGAGCAGATCACTTGAACTGAGCATTGAGCTTAATCTTCCTTCTGGTACACAAGTAGGAACTGCAGGATCCACTAAAAAGCAAAGATGCTGAACGCAAGGGTGTGTATCAAAACAAAATTTCTGCAGGGAAGGCAACAGCTCAAAATAATTTGACATTAAAACTTTCTGGCACATGAAACTGGGGGGTTGAGGATTTGTCATGTGCCCCACAGGAGCGTGAGGAGGGTCTACAGGCAAGGGGGCCTATAGGTTGCTGCCTCCTTTGGGATTCATCTTTATGGAAAGGGATGTGAACTTTTCCCCACAGGCATGGTCATCCAGGGAGATTGTCCCCAGAACAGGAGAGCATCAGCATGACCTGCAAGCAGAATACTGAGCAGAGGGACCTGCATGCAAAATAACCACATACCGTATGTAGGATAAGCAGGTGTGCGTGGACACAAATCAACCAAGCAGGTACTTGCCAAGCTCTGCTCTCCTCTGCTGCCCCCTTTCCCATCCTACCATCACAGGCAGAAGAACAGTATCCAGCAGTGCTCTTGGTGTGCATTGCCATGCCTTGGGAACAGTGTGTGCTTTGCCTTGTCTTACTGTGTCCCAAAACCTCCCAGGAAATCCTGCAGTAGGATGAAACACTGTGTCAGAGAGCGCCCACTGTGGAATTCATTTATCCAGGGGTGGCAACACCGGTTTACAGAGACTTCCCAGAACACCCCTGTGTGGAGCTGCTCATCCCCAGGGGCCCTCTCACACCAACCACATACCTGCACTTGTGTTTACAATCAGTGTTTAAAAAGCATAAAAGCCTATCTGCAGGCAGGATGTTTTTGTAATGCTCTGAAAAAATGGGCTGGAGTTTTTAAAACAATGAAAATACAGAGCTCTGAAAGTAATTTGTAGCCTTGTTTCCCATTATTACAGCAGCTAAGCAATAATTATATGCTGGTAAAGAGCTTTTTTCATGCTTCTGTTGCTGTTTTTAGGTACCCCCACACACTTTAAACTTTTGGTCTTCTGCTGCAAATTGTTCACTTTGCACTTATAAGAGATGGATGGGTAGCTAGATTAGACAACTCAGTAATTATTTTTCATCTTATATTTTATGAAATTTCTATAGACCTGCATGGCGATCATCCTCAGTGTGACTTCCTAGGGGCTGAGCAGAAGTGGGCACCTGCTGTGGCTGACAAGTGACTCTCTTGATCGCATGGACTTGGAAACAGCTTTGGAAGGTGGCTGCTGCCTCTTTCTACCATTTAGTGCTGTTTGCAGATTACAGCAGCTGCCTATTACAAATTTAATTTCTGCATTCTCAGCCATACATGATCATTTCCAGTAGTGCCCCCACAGAGTCTGCGGATGGAGGTCTCCTTTAGGAAAGGAGACCTCAAAAGCATTCAGACAAGAAGGACGGATCTGTCTCTCTTGGCAAATGAGGATGGGTTGCCTGGTATCCCTTTCCAGGCTTTCACTCCCTTTGGGTGCTGGCAGTACACAGAAACCCATGTACTTAATGGTTCTGAGGAGTCAGATCCCACCTCAGGCTGGTACATGAAAACCAACAAATGTTAACAATAAAAATCCCTGAATTACAGCAATTTCTGAAAATATGCAACTCTGTAATAAAGGGTTGGGCTCCTGACTCATGAGAAGCTATTTGATTTACAGAAACAGCTCACTCCTGAGGCAGGCTGATCTGCCACGTGTTAAACAAGCATTTCTTGATAGGCTGCTTCCCACATCCAGAGCCATGTCCTCCACTTCCTCCCCAACTCCCCTGCATCATCATGCTGTCCTGGGCTGCACCAGCCCCAGATGGGAGTGGGATGGATGGCTGAGGTAGGGCATGAGAATCAGGCTGGGAAACGTCACCCACTATGAGTAATGGTGCTGGTGCCTCTGGGATGTATCAGGAAGAGTTTTGTGCTGCAGGAAGGTGACCTGTTCTGCAATTAGTTCCTGTGAGCTGCAGGAGAGCTTGCCTGCGCTTCTGGGTATGGATGTGTAATTATGGGCCCACACTGGAGGAGTAACCAGCCTCGTGCATGTGACTTGGCCAATGTCACCACTGTAGAGCTGCTGATTCTGAGGCACAGGGAAGTGGCACTCACATTTCTGTAGGTCTGCCTAGCTGGGCCCCACTTGAAAGGGGCACCAAACACTTCTAAGAAGGTAGTTGGATGGTTAAGAATTGTTTTGAGTACAGATCAACTCCACCTTGAAGGTGTGCTGTCTGTCATTTCAAGAACCAAAGCAGCTCGGTTTCCCTAGGGGAAGGAGGGACTTCTGCCACACAGTGTGTTACTGCAGCTGCTGGTGGGCTAGTTCCAGCACTCCCTCTGGTAGAGAGGATCTCTTAGTGTTTCTCCTTCACTGCAAGTCAGCTGGTGCTGTAAATGCAATGTGGAGTTGCTGGTGGCATGCTGATAAGCGGATGCTGCATGTTACTGGGACATGGAGAATCAGCAGGGTAACACCACTGTGGTATGATGAACGCTTCAGCTTAAGCAGGTCCCTGCTCAGTGAAGCCAAGGTGAATTTAGACTTCTCCTAAGACCAGGCAATGAAACTTGTTTGGGGCTGTCAAGGAAGTGAGTCCACTAATAAGCTTAACTTGCAAGTTCTGTTTTGAAATTGTCTTTACTTATCAATGGAATAGGAAATCCTCCTGTTTCATGTCTGCTGCAGTCCTGGGGAGTCTGCACAGCCAGCTCTGACCTGGTGTGAGGAGGAGGATGAAGGAGTGCATGTGCTACAGCATCCATGTCTGATCCGGCCCTTGTCAGTCTCACAGGTTGTCTTGAACCCACTCCCACAAAGACAACATCTCAACACAGACAAGTCAAACACAGTATAGGTTCTTTGGCTCCTTAAGCATCCCTGGCTGTCAAGGTCTTCCTGATACCCATGAAGCTGAGAAGCTCCTGAAATGTAAAAGCAGAATGGAGAGATGGAAACCGGAAATGTCCTTCATTGCTTACTGTCAGGTGTGACTGTCTCCCCTTGTCCACCGCGTGGAGCCAGGGACCTCTTCACTCAGAGTCCACTGAGTCCACAGAGTCCACTGAATTGTCAGGGGAGTCCACAGAGATGGACTTGAAGATAGTCCACATGACCTGAAACTCAAAAAAAAGCCCCTAAAAAAAACCCCCAAAAAATACCCCTCAAAGCCCCACCAAACAACAAAAAAACCCAACTCTAAACCTCCAAAACCCCAAAATCTAACTCCCAGGGCTGGAAGCACTGCTGTCTTCTTTCCCCTTTCAAACACAATGCCTGAATTAACCATTATTTCAAGGTTTCTCTTGGTCTCTTTAGAGCAAGAACAGATCAAGGACAGCAAGTACAGATCAATTCAGAGTGTGGTCAACGTATTTTCAGAGCTAGCAGGTTCTGACAGTGTCTGAAGCACTAATTTACAGGTATCAGCCACAATCTTTTAACACCCCAGCTGCCTTCTTAAGTGGGGTGTAAGAATATGACTAAGCTGAGACTGGACCAACCCTCAGACAGAAAGCCAGATGTTGTTTAACTGAGAGTGCAATTGCATACAGAGCACTGCAGCCACACACTGCACTCAGGTAACCATGTGTTCAAATGGATAATAATGATCATTTTCTCCTCTTCTAATTTCCGTATGGAACGGAACTAATTAGCCATGTAACTGTGCACCTATGTGTCCAGCCAAGTATTGCTGAAAGGCTTGGAGCAGACCCAGGGTGTCAGGCTCCAGCTCAGCCTCCTGCTCCTTGGAGTGGCATACTGACTTCCCATATAAACCTGCAGAATTAACTCCTGGGGATGGATTGCCAACACACTGTTTATGTAAATGAGACATCCTTCGATATTCTCTTTATTTCACCAACACATTTAATACTCTTTAACCTTCACAGGAACAAATATTCATGTTATATCAATAACTGCTTTTTATATCTTTCCTCAAGGAATTGTTTCTCCACTTGAAATTCATAATGGAGCAATTGAATTCCTTCAATGCAAATTTAAATGATTCATCAAATATTTTGCACTGATTCCTCAAGCTGCCGCTCAGACACACTGATACTTAGTCAGCTTTAAAAGAGTTGTCTTTTCCTTGTTTTCCTAGTGCTGCCCTAACATGTCTTCCTACCAAATAATGCTCCTGCATTATCCTGGGCTCTCTCTCACACCTGCTCTCCCACTGGCACATAGTGGTGGTGATCTGAGAGGCAGGACCGTATTTTCCTACACCTGTGTGAACAAATGTCCTTCTTCCTAATGAGGTCTGGTCTAAACAGGCCAGGTGGAAGAAAAGGAATGGTACCTTTCCATTTCACAGCAAACTAGTTAATCAATTCCTGACCTGCCCATAGTATTACTCACTCTAGCTCAGCATGTTTGAGTGTAACTAAAGCAGTGATAGGTCTTTCCCCAGCATACTTCAGGGCACTATGGCATCCAGCATTGTTGCTAAAGATGCTTTATCCCATCTGTACACAGGATCTTGACCAAAACATCCTGTAGCACCATGCCGTAGAGAGCAAAAGCCCGTGTTGTGCTTGTCATGGAATGTCAGCGGTGCTAACTCACGTGAGGGCCTGGCCTGGCTGAGCCACCCTTCCCATTGCTCCTGCACTGGTGAGGCAGTGCAGACTGCCTGGGCTTGCAGCAGCTGCTTGCCATCCTGCATGTTTGGAGTGGGTGATGCTATGGGAGAGCTCCTCCCTCCCTCCATCAAGCCAGTCCCTCTTCCCAAAGGTAGTATCTGAAAGCTGCTGCAATGCTTAAAGAGAGCAGCCTGCTGATAAATTGAAAGTTTTTTGTCTCTGTCACAACCAGAGTAATTTCCAGGACTTCACATCACCTTTCTATAGCAAAACCAGGAGGACTGCAGCAGTTTTCAGGCCCTAAAGCTGCTCTGAAAATCCCCTTGCTTCAGCTTTTGTTTTCAGCCAACATTACCGTATTCCTACTGTTCCGATTTAGTAGAAATAGCTCAGCTAACTGAGCACCCAGAAGAGATGTAAATTGTGGAGTGGCTGAAAATTATCATTATTTGTGCTTTCCAGTTCTCAGGTGGATGAACAAGATAGGTGGTACTAGCCAGCTGTGCACAATGCCCCGGGTACAAACCCCCATCTGAGAACAAGTGCCAAGAGCCACTGGTGCCTGTGCAGTTCAGTGTGTAAAGTATCTGCTGGGTCTTGTTCTTCCATTGTAGGTATCTTGTCCACCCAAGTGCAAACAAAATGTTATTTGCTACAAAAAAGTGCATTCTATGTTGTTAGTTAATAGTCTTACATCTGCTTCTGTCCAGGAGAGTCCTCTACAAATGAAACCCAGCTTTGCTGCAGGAGTAGAAACCAATGTGCTAGTGCAATATGAGAGAGCTCTCTTTTAACAAGAACTCTCTCATTTCTTCAACATCCATGTTCTCTTCAACAGAAAACAGCTTGCATGTGCCTTTTGTTTTCTTTTCTAAAGGATGAAGGTAAGGCCTACCCACTTGTCAGAGATGTGTGCAGGCTACTTGAGCAGTAAGAGAAGACCTCGACATTTCCATCAGTGCACTTCAGAAAGTACTTCCCCAGAAGATGGTATTGGCAGTTGGTGCTGCTGCCCTGGAAGGTGACCCTGAGCATCCGACAAGATGTGAATGAGAATTCCCTTTGTGGCAGGTGTGCTGGACATTTTGCAGCATCACTGAGTGCAGGAGGAGACTTGTCCATCAGTAGAGATCACTGGGCTCCTTGAGACTTTTGCAAGAATGGTTAGAACTGTGTGAGATGTCACATTTTCTTGGGAAAGTTGATTATTTCATACCTCCTTTCATTCCAAATTTGGAACATAATAGAAATATCAAAACTAAGCTTAGTGAAGTCCTTTGTTTACATCCTGGTGTTTGGACATCTTACGGGATTCATATAAAATCAAAAAGGATTAAAAGTGCTTGATAATGCTGCAAAATTTCAGTGAAATCAGTGATTATGTGAAACATTTCCACTCTTGTCTGTTCTGCTACGAAGAAAAAAAAAATTGTCAGTTTTCATAAGACATGAGTTACCAATTAAATTTATACTACTCATGAACATCAGCTGTACACTCCAGGCTACTAGCAGTGTCTTCCTTTGGCAGTCAGGTCCCACCACCAGCCTCCCTTCATTTCTGTGACAGCTTTTCTCCACACAGATGGAACAAGGCTCGAGCTCTAATGATGACAAGAAAACACCAGTCCTAATTTTGCCTTCCTTTTAATTCTTCCCTGTTTAAAGGAGGATGAACAGTTCTTGTTTGCACTGAGGATCTCCTGGAAAGGTGCAGCAACAGCAGTGGCCCAGTATAATTAGCTGTGAGCTTACAAGTCCTACCTCATGGCACTAAGCATGGTGAAACAGGTGTGCCAGCCTTACTTTCTTCATTAAGTCTACCCTAGGGTCTCACAGGTATTATCTACAGTATCCTCAGAGCAGAGGTAAATAAGGCTGGTTAAATAAGGCTGGCTAAAATTGAAGGGCTTCTATTATCTTGTTCCTGCAGTGGTTTAGGGCCACTCACAGGGATGTGAACATCTACCTGGAAATACATCCTGACATGCCACTCTACGAGAGACGTTTCACCACTTAAATATTATGAACTAAGAAGTTCCTCAATTCATGAATTTTTCTTTTATTATATTTTTTTCTATTTTCAATTGCTGGTTTCCAGTTTGGGGAACACCTGGAGATTACCCAAGATTTGTTCGAATCAATTTTCAGCCTCTGTCAAGTAATTATAAAATAAAATAGTTTAAGAAGAAAAAATGGAAAAATTCTTTTTTGAGAGGAAAAATGAACTAGCCTTGGAGCTTGGTGTCCTCTCCCAAGAAACTTGTGAAGTATCTCTTACAATGTGGGAAGAGCAAATTGATTGTAGTATAAAACAGACTGGAAAAATGCACAAATCAGACTGACAGGTAGTTCCAGTCAGCAGTGATTACAAAAACTCCAGCTCACAGCATGAGCCCTCTCTAACCACATCCAGGGGTTTCTATTTTTGAAAAGGATCAAAGACCTGACAAAAACGTTCTCACCATCTTCATTTTAGAAGAATTCTGAATCACTCCATATGTCACCGTGTAAAATTTCAATTCTTTCCTTCCTCCTTTGGCAACACAGTTAGGGTGTGAGACAGGGTCAGACAGTAACTACTTGTATGAGGAGTTTAAAGTTAAGGCTGTGCTTTGATGAACCACAACAATCACACCATATTTCAGAAGCATTGATCTCTGAGATGGCCCAGATGCTTTGCACCTCCCAGGCTCAGGTCTGTGAGGGCTACTGCTTTGGAAGAGGCAATTGCCTGTGCACAAGGATGTTGTGTTGATGAGCAAGGCTTAGGTTTGCTCTGCAATCCTGCCTCTAACAGTCCTGCCTGTTCTGGATACTTTGGGGAAGACCCTTTCTCATTTCCTGCCGGAGATACGGTGCTGCCATAGTATATCCTGATGTGAGGCATCCAGTGGACACCAGTGAGCTGCACGGGGCTGTGCCTGCTGGCTTGGGGTTACTACGTCACCTTTTCCTTTGTGTCACACCTGCATTTGAACTTGCCTTTCCTGTTTCTCCTCACTGGAGCTGCCCTGCATCTGAGCAAGACCTGCCCATGTCCTGTCTGCTCTGCACCAGTCTTAGGCCCATGGCTGTGGTGAGCATAGGGATGTAGTGACACACTGATTTGTGTGGCTGAGGAGATGATTCACGGGAGGAGCACATCCTTGCTTTGGGGCAACTGTGCCTACCAAAGGGGCAGGATGGACAGCTGCAAGAGGTGCCTGCTTCAGTCATCCAGCACCATGTGGAACCTGCAAGTCTCCCAGCATCCCATCTGGGGTGGCTCTGCCTTCAGAGCAGGGAAAGCAGATGGCTCTCCCACTGCAGTCAGCAGGCACCTTGATCAGCTTCATTCTCTTTAAACCTCTTCAAACCTACAGCAAACCCATCCCCTCTAAATTTTCTCTGCAGCCAACAAAGGAGAGAGGTGCTGCTAGGATGTGGCTACTCCTATCAGCAGCTATACAGGTGAGTCCATGGGGTCCCAGTTTCTCCTCACTTGCCATAAGGAAGGTGAAGGGAACTTGCTCAGGTGTGGACAGCACCGCGTTAAAAGCATGTGATGTGGGTGCTGCTTTCTGAGTCACAAAGTGTGTAATCTGAGAGTCTTGGATGTGACCATACTCCAGTAACACCACTGGAAGTGCTTTCTGTGCATGCACATAATCCTTTCTGAAATGCAGAAAAACCTTCTTTGAACCAAGAAAGCTCCAGATGTTGCTATAGCTCTTGCATATTTTCTTGCCCCAGAAACTACAGGCTTTTCTTTAAATTAATAGCTGAGTTCCTGCCTTTACAGACTGTTTTGGAGCCCTCCCTCCCACAGCATCTCACATGGACACAGCTCACAAAGGCTGCTAGACCATCAAGTGCAGAGCTAGTCTAACCCTGTCACGAATATCCAGTGATGATTCCATATATTAATTATATGTTGTGTAAAAATGGATTTCCTTAGAGGTTTGGATTTTTTTAAGTTAAACTGAAGATCTGGATCTTTTCCTTTTTATGTGTCAACAGACTAGATAAACCAGAATGGAAAATCCTGTAAGAGCCATACTTCATGTATCAGTATTGCGTATCAGCATCACATCGCTGGAGTGCCTTCTTTGTTATGGAATGAACCCTGTCGTTATAAAAGGAATCTTTCTTTAAAGGAGTATCCTCAGGTTTAACCTGTATTTATTTCTCTTAATTTATTGCTTATCTTTGAAGGAGCAGAAGATCCCCTTGTCCACCTTCTGAGTGCTAATGGCTTTTAGCATGATGGGTCATTTTACCAGGTGGGGAGGCAGAGTGCGGAATGAATGATGTAACAAGGATGGGTGGTGGCAAGCAGGAGTTTGCTGGTGACACACCTTCAGGGGGTTCCCACACAAAGGGAATTTCACAGACCAGAAATTTTACAGCTCTGTTCATTGTGCTCACAGCAGCCATTCCTCCATCACTGTACCTCACATTGCCCATTTTTGCAAAAAGTTACCAAGGAAGTGTGTAGACAAGCAATCCTAGCAACCCCTGATAGACATTGCTTCTCTTAATCCCAGTCATGAGCTGCACCGACAGATGACTTCATGATGAAAGAAAAACGTGGTCCCTGGTGATTCCCCAATCTTTCACCTACCAGTTTCCTCATAGAAATGGGCTTAAATGGTTAACTACAAAGTAGACATACAAAAGAAATCAAGTGTTAAAAGGATGAAGATATCGTCATTAAGATATCATCATAATTACAACTACTTGGTACAGAAATTGGGGATTTAACACATGCACACTGACATTGTAGACCTGCAGTTGTAACATTTTTGATTGATGCACCTCAACTTTCTGAAGCATCCCCATGCAGAGAACCCACCTGAGGTGGCAGCATGCCTGCAGGAAATCTCTGCAGGCAAAACCACCCTGTGGCTCAGTGCAAAAGGGAAGGGACCCCATGGCCGTGCCTGCAGAGGGCTAGTCTAGCTTGCAGTTTACCTTATTGACATCTCAGCATGGGCAAGGTTAGAGCTCACAGAAGCAAAGATCTTTGCTAAGAACCTAATTAAGATGAGTGCAGTCTGAGTAGACCTTGTCTGGACACAGAAGTCAGGGCTTCAGCATTACTGTGGACAGGACCTTAGTGTTAAGTGTTCAGGGATGGTTCTGGGAACAGCTTACAGTGCACTGAAGCTGCACTGATTTAAAATGAGCTGTAAGGCATTTCCTGGTGCTGCATTTATAGAAATCAATGTGAACTACAATTTTACACTCCTGTTTTTAGGAAATGCCCAGGCTGGCAGGTAGTGACAACTCTCTTATATAGGTGCCTGCACTTCAAAACTTTTCCAGAGCACTGTAGAGGTTTCCTAGCAACTTCCTTCCATGGCCTTTGTGCTCAATTCTGTTGTTGCCATCATAAAACAGTATTTCTGCCTATTTAACCTAGTTTAGTTCTTTTAAGCTGGCCAGGCATTGGCAGTATAGCAGCAGTGTCTGATTTATATCCATTTCAGCTTTTTATCCTTATATTCTTTTCCTCCAAAACTAACAAAACCTGAACCAATGTAGGTGGGTTTCATACTTTTTTTTTTTACTAACCAGACCATCAGCCCATGGCTTAAATTGTTGAGCAATAGGAAAACTCCAAATTTAAAATAGAAAATCCAAATATAAAAACAAATATACACAGCAGCAATGTATTCTGTGATCTCTGCATCTCTTACGTAGCTCTTCTGGCATATCGAAACCAACAGATGTTGATCATGTGCTTTGGACAACTCTCCAAATACGAGAAAGACATCACATTTTTGAGCCAAAAATGCTCTTAAGAACAAGCAAAACCAAAGTAGCTAAACTGAGCTAACCCTTTGGGTGCATGCACGTGTATCCAGTTTAAAAACAGCCTTAGGTTTTAAGCCCGTAAATTCACCGACAGCATCCAGGTTTGAACATATTGAAGTGTTTATTCAGTATTGTGTACTGGCTGAGACAGGCAGCTTCTGATAGGCAGCTTGAAACGACACCTTTAACTAGAAAGAAAGTGAGGAAGCATTTTAGTGAGTGGAGAAAACTAAAGGGTTTGGGTGTAAGAGGGTGCAAGAGAGAAACCCAGATTACCTCTGTGTCCTGGAGCAGCACTGAGACATTGTTTGTTACTGACGTAATTCACTACAGAAATACATATTCTTCGTGTTTTCCTTGGAACCTGCACTGCTCTGTGAGCTCTCTCATAGAGAGCCATGAACAGCTATGTATGATTCTATGAACTGAAGTGCAGGGGCAAATGTGGATTCAAGTCCCCCCATACTGCAACCAGACTCCTTCCTGCCCTCACCATGATCCATCCCTGCCTGACGTTGAACAAATCCCATATTCACAGAGCTTGGCATCCCACATGGGCATGACTGAGGCACAAACCCAGCCCTTCCAAAATTGCCTGATGTGAACTCTCTACCTCTTTTCCCAGGCTTGGCTGCCACTATTTTAACTCAGCATCAGGCACCTCCATTAGAGATCAGCTGCACTTACATCCTCATGCATGTTGGGGATTTGCCTGCTCTTGCCATTTGCCAAACTTTACTGCTATAAAATATTGGATTTCTTGCTCAGCACTAGTGCTTGCACCAATATGGCTATGTCAGCTGTTGGCATCAGTTGCAGAGATCAGGGCAAACTTCCAGAGCAGATCAGACCTTGGATTTCTATCAAAACCCATCTGTTCCTGGCTGAGAGTTATTCCCACCACCTTTATAGCTGGGTGGGATAATGAGCTATTGAATCTACCAATTAGCACAACATGGAGTTCTTTTAATAGCTTTCCTCTACAGAAAGTCAAGGCTGCTAGTGCATCTTGTGTATACCAGCCAGTCCAGCAAGCTAGAGGACTTATAGCTGACAGTGTCATTTTTTAAAATGTTTTAAGTGTTACTGCACTGCTGACATTTGAAAAGCAATTTAATACTTCTCCCATGACAGCCACTTCAAATATTCTGGAAACAACCCATATGAAACCACGGATGACAGTTACAACACTTGTCTTTTCTGAGATGCCCAGGCCAGATTTGGGTACAGCTTGTGCTGGGCAGGACTGTGAGGTGAACAATGCAGCAAAACAGCTCCTCCATCCACCTAAATCCACTTGGCAATGGGGGTGTGCAGGGGCTGAGCCTCACACCTCAGGCCCTGCCTCAGGAGTGTTGTAATTAAAGAGCACAAGGGCTGGAAGGAATTCACAGAGAGCTGCTGCAGCAGCGCTCCCTCCGCAGCAAGCTGCAGCACCAAGGGTTAACATTCTGCTGCCTGCCTCACAAATCTGCATAATGCCTTGCTTTGGCAGCTCATTTGCATAATTTTAAATTACTCTTTTGTCTGGAAAATAAAATCTAAAACATAGCTTCAGACATAAGTGGTAGATACTAACGTTTCATATCCTAAGAAGGCTTGGTTAAGTGTATTTCTCTGAACTCGACAACAGAGGTTGTAAAAATCATTTTAACAGAGAGATGTTATTTCTTTATTGCACAGCCTTGAGTGCCATTTTGACTACCTAAATAAGGTCTAATGTGCTCACCCGTCCCTCACAGAGGGGATGAAGCTTGCCTACACACTCTCCGACTCTCCAACTCTCCAGAGGGCTCTGCAGCTCCAGCCTCTGCCAGGGGGAAGGGGCATAGGGGGGGTCCAGCCCGCCCCTCTCGTTTAACTGCAGAAACAATGCAGTAGTCAGAGACGGAATCCCTGTCATCAGCACATCCTTACCAGGGATGGGCTTCCAGGCTGTAGCTGTGCATCCAGAGGTGTCGACACACTGGTATGAGCTCAGTGTCCCACTGCCAGGAGGGGTTCAGCTCAACAGAGGATGGATACCTACATTTCCTCAGATGAATTACACTCCCAGCTCCATTGACTGCCATAACTAAGTATCCACTGCCTAGTGTCGAGATAAATTCAGGTATCCGTTTTCTGGTTCTGATTCCCACTCCAAATTCAGCTGACAGCCTGTGAGGTGGTCTTTGTGGACAGAGCCCCATACCTCTCAGCCATTCTTCCCCTCACCCTGGGAGACAGATACAAAGCATAGTGTCTTCTATTCTCAGTGATGTGTTTCAGTGTAGGAGAAGGGGCTATTAGCCTGCACTGGCACTTTAGTGTGTTTTAAATTATAGCTTATCAAAACAGCAGAATAAATCCTGGGAAATAAGAAGCCAAATGGATAAGTCACCTATCATTATGACTGAAGCCTATTTAAACTCCTGCACTAGTGCCTTACAGACTATAAACTTCTGCACATTCCTCAGGCAAAAATCGGGAATGTGTGCATTAAAAATGAACAAAATGAACAGCATTTCTAAATGGGACATCCCAAACTAATGTATTTGTGCTCTTGCCTCTGTAGTCCCAAAAGCTAGGTGACACAGGAAGACATTTCCCAAGGGACACCAGCTTCCCCCAGCAGTGTGCCCAGCAGGCATTCTGCCCAGAGGAGCAGCCAAGGGGCTCCCCTGCCAGCTGGAAGGCACGGTGACAGGGAAAACTTTAGGCAAATTTAGCTGGGTCTAGGTAGGTTGTACAAGATGTACAGGGGGAAAAGGCCAAGTATAAGTACATAATCCTGAGTGAACAGATCTGTCAAATGCTAACAAGTTTCTACGTGGCATGTTTAGTTCAGTTTTTCTTTTGCCCAGTGCTCATAACCCAAATTCAAACTTTGAAGTTTCCTGCAAGTGATAATATACTGACTGCCCTCCTTCAGATTCTAGTGGCATTACAGTTTTCATGAAAATGTTTCAAAGATGACTTAGGGCCATATTTTTTCTCCTTTCTCATTTTGCAATATCATCTTTGCAATACCTTTTACTTGACACTTTTAAAAAAATAGACAAAGTATACAGTATTAAATATTTAAGCCCAAATAATTAGTCTTAGTTCACAGCAAGAGGCAAGTGAAACTATCTGTATGTTTAGTAAGTAGCAAGTAATTCTGAATTGGCAAATCTGCCTGCAGTTTCATGCCCACTACCTGCCTGTCTATAGAAATACCCTCACCAAATCACATACAGGCACATACAAAAGTGTTGCAATTGCTGTTATTCACAATAAAATCTTCAGCCATCAGTTAACTGTGTCCCTTTCCTCTTAACTGCAATGGAAGAAAAACCTTCCAGACTATTTATTGGTATTTTCTTTCCTCCATTAGTTTCAATGAAGCTAAATGTTAACTGCCAAAGCAGTTCCCAGCACAGTCTTCGCGTACTGCATCTCCTATTGACCACTGTCTCCACTGCAATTTTTTTCTGCCTCTCAGTACTGAAGCTTCATCACCATAAAAATCCTATTTCGTGGGGCTCCCAGATGTTAGAGCTGCCTCTCTTCACATGAATTTAACATCTACTTTTTTGACATTTAATCACTTCCATGACTGGTTGCAAGACTCACTGCAACTGTGTTCTCAGCTAGGGAAGACACTATAGGGACATGGAAGAACAGTAAAAAAACAGCCATCCTGTTCTATGTGAATGCCCTTAGTGATTGAAAGGGGGAAAACAAAGAAGAAAAAAAACCTCACAAGATTTTTAGCAGAAGGTGCAATCTTCCCTGGAAGCAAAACCCATAATTTAAAGGGAATGGGCTGTGTTTGACACTGTGCCTGCACCTCCTGATGGGAACCTCCAACTCCTGAAACATCGAAGAGATATTTCAGAAGGGATGGTGGATTTGTAGCCTCTATGTACTCTCATTTTGCACAGGCCAAATTTCTCCTGAACAGCCTCTGTTTATGAGCCACTTCTCAAATGACACAGCCTCTGGTTTGCCTAAAGTGCCAGCTGTAAATGGAGGCTGCTTTGGAGCTATTTCACAAGCAGCTCAGTTTTCTCTCAGTGTGCCTGTGCTATTGTTCAAATCAGCAGTTTGGGCTAGAAACTCATCTTCCTCTCACCATCTTGTTTGATGTTGTGGAGCAGCCTGAGAGCCCACAACTCCTTTGGGGTGAAACCAAATGGAAAACTCCACTCCCAAAATGCATCATTATCTCTGGGGAAGCTGTGGATGTTCAGTCCATGAGGAACAGCTAGAGCTGGCCAACAAAACCACCCTCAAAAGGGGGATGGCTGGGCACTTGGCACCCGCTGCTTTGTGCTACACTGCACTTCTCTGGAAATGTTTAAATTTTAGTATTTTTTTCAAGGGGAGTTAAAACCCAAGAACTATCTACTATTTCTTCCTATATTGTAAATAGCCATCCATGACAAATGGCTATTTCATGACAGAGAAACAGCAGCTAAAAAGTAGGCTGAAAGTATATATGCTGAAAGATAAATCCTGGCCCCAATGGAGCCCATGGAATAATTCACTTGCTGTTGACCTGGAAGGTCTCCACTCCTTCCCCTGCCAGAAAAAAAATTTACTCTGCAATAGGTTCAGAAGGCAGTACATGAATCAAGGTCATACAGAACTATTGCTGTGGATGCATTTCACCCGTACATTTTATAAAGGTGATTTTTTTTTCAAAACTGCCACTTTTGAAGGTAAATAAGGTTAAGACAAGAGTAGCTAACCCAATCAAATGGAACTAATAGGAAAATAAAAAACCCTTTTCTTGTCCTAGTTAATCACCTGGACTCCCTTGACAGCATGCAGACAGGTAAGAAAGAGAATGCAATTCCACAGGGAACCCAGACAACCCGCTAGGAATATATGCCATACATTTAAGGTTGCTAAAGTTCAAAGAAATTCTGTCTTTCCTTACCAGGAACTTACAGGAAGCTGCTCTGATACAAAAGAACACAACTCTGTTTTACAGCTGCCTGCACAGGAACACCTGCCTGGGTGACACAAAGTCTCAGAGATACACCCACCATGCACACTGTGCATGCCAGCTCTGCCCATGCTACCTTCCGGGGACGGTCACACAAGCAGCTGCCCACAGCCTCTGCTCCCTTGGCTCCTGCACAGCACCCAGGATGCCTGGTGAGCTCCTCTTGTCATGCTCAGCTGCATTTGTCAGGGGACAGATCTGATCTACACATAAAAAAGTGATCATGTAAACTTTGTGGTAGGGCCTGGACAAGAAAAGATGTCCTGGATGCCCAGTCAGAAGGAACAGATGCTTGGAAGTGTCTCTGTGGGAGCTGGAAGAGAAAGACAATGCTGTAAGAAGCAATGGTGAGAAGCAATGTCAAGTGAGTGTAAATCTCAGTCTACCAGGTACTGGTGGATCTACAAACTCCACTGAACACTTGGCAGAGACCTCACTTTGGTTCCAGACATGTTGTGCCAACACCCCTAAACAGAGCAAGCAAACCATATAGTAAAGAACGGAGAAACAGATCATAGATTCCTTGAATTATTTGGGTTGGAAGGGACATGGAAGATCATCTAGTTCTAACCTCCCTGCCATGGGCAGAGACACCTTCCACTAGACCAGGCTGCTCAAAGCTCCATCCAGCCTGGCCTTGAACACTTTCAGGAATTGGGCATCCATGGCTTCTCTGGGCAGCCTGCTCCAGTGCATCACCACCATCACACTGAATAATTTCTTCTTTATCTCTCATCTAAATCTGCCCTCTTCTAGTGTAAAACCATTACAATGTGCCTTTGTAGAAAGTCTCTCTCCAGCTTTCTTATAGGCTAAATTCCTCGCAGAATCTTAATTTCTATCTCTGGAGTCCCTCACTGCAGAGCTGAGAGAGGAAATGCAGAATAGATCAGACAAGGGAGGAAAGGGGAGATCAGGCACCTGCAGTATTGCCTGATTTTAAACAGATGTACTTAGTCTAGTAGCAAGTGTTATATCTTCAGGTTGTGTGTCAAAGCTCACCATAATCACTTCTGAGTATCTGAGTCTCAGCCAAATTTTGACACAAATTTCTGGTCTCAGAGGTCTTTGTTAGCTTAACTGACCCAAGCATTGGAGAGGCAGCAGGAGAACCACCTAGTACTGCAGCTAGGGGAAAGATAAAGATCAAAGCAGAGCTTAACTTCTTTTTAGTTGCTGAAGAATCCACAGGGCAGAGAGAAATGTGCACACTATTAGACACTGAAGAACCCACTGAAAGAAAAGTTCCATGGAAAAAGAGTTTTCATCAGCTCTGAACCTTACTAAGCTACCTGCTCTTTTGTGGCCTTAAACAATACTTCATAACACAAAACAAACCAACACCAGCATCATTTTGTGCAGAAGACAAATGATTTTTCTGTTACAGTGACCTCTTTACTTGACAGCCAGGTATAAGTTAGAAAATAAGAGACTATAAACACTCAGTGTCTGACATCAAGATGAAATTTCAGCTGTCATGGAATTTAAGCAATGTATAAAAAAATCAGGCTATGACAACTTGGGGCACGAGCATGACAAAACATTGCCCAGGACAGCAGAAAGCAAATGGCTGGCAGTGAAGTCCTCAGATGGAATTGTCTGGTTTCTAGTGTTAACTTGCAAACTATGCAACTTGTGTTGCAAAACACAAGGATGTAGTTTAAAAGCCTGAGGTTCCCAGCCCCCAAGAAACCACTCAGACACTGTACCTAGACACAGCGGGGGGAAGAGGCAGTGAGGGACCTGCATTGTTTCAGTTTGTGGCACAAGGTGATGGAAACCTTGCCATGTACTTGCTGCTCATTATAGGAACTTCTTTTCAGCCTTGGGAACAATCTAGAAACTGCAGTTTTCTGCACAGCAGTCTTGCCTGACGTTTCCAGGAATGCTGGCCTCATTTCTTCCAGACCAAAATACAATCTTGTGGTGCCAGCCTGATGTCATCTCTGTTGACATCTGGAGTTAACAGCCTGGAAAGTGCACTCTGGAGCTCTCCTTCACTGCCTGAAGCCTTTACTTCTACCTGGCTTCTGCATGTCCCATCAGCTGCAAACAGTGCTGCCTGTGGTACACCTGCTGGCATCTGCTCCCACTATTTACAGAGCAAAGTCCCTCGCAGTCCTCTAACCCCAATCCTCCCGTCTTTAGCAGGGCCCCTCCCTTCAGAACTAACAGACTTCTGTGTAATCCACCAGGCTTGCAGTTGCCGAGTAGCAAGCAGTTGGGAATAATCTCTCCCAGTGCACCTTATTCAGAAGTTTTTTCTGATGTTAAAGTTCCCGACCCACTGGAACTGAACATTTGTGGAGCAGGAGATTGGATAAGATGACCTCCAGAGATTCTTGCCAAACTATGTGCTTCTACCAGTCTGAAAACTTCAGGAAACACTGACTCTCATCAAAACTCAGTTTCAGACATGACAGCAATGATCCCACAAGAGTTATTTTGTATGGTATTTCTAAGCTGACAAAACTCTTGCACGGAAAATATACCAGCAAGAAACTTGTTCTGCTGGTTGGGTGTTGGTGTATTTATAGTTGCACCCTCATAAGGAAACTGCTACTTTACCTGTAGACCTGAAAAAAGCACTATCTACACACGGAGGAGCTGTGCAATGTAGAGAGCCAAATTCTTAGGCCAAGACATACAATGTTGACTTAAAGATACATTTTGTAAAGAAGAAAAATCTGGTTTGGTTCTTAAGGGCTTTTTTCATGACTTGGCAAGTATGAATTTTAAAATACCATTTCAGTATTGGATGCTGCCATCCAACAGACTGGGGCAATCAAGAGGACTTTGGAAAAATCTTCAATTGTGAAGCTCTTAAAAAACACAAGTTGTAAGAATGAGCAGGTCTGCAATCAGAAAGCAATTCTAATTGAAGTCAAAATCAAAGGGCCATCAAGCTGTAACCCCTGTAATTATCTTCCAAGAACTGCATCAGTGGCCAAGGCAGGCATTCAATGGTAATGCAAAAGTCAACCAGTAAGATGCAGCCTCACACCCCTGAGCTGGAACTTCCTCCATATTCCAAAGTCGTATCAGAATAACATTGTCAGTTGAGCACTTGGCTTTGTCCTCTCACCTATGCTTAGTTGCCATTTTAGACAGCAGTGTAAACTGTTCGTGTGAGCAAGAGCTGACATTTGCACTATGCAAGTTTATTCTGGATCTGAACACAAGTTCCAGTGGAATCCATTTTAAATTTTTTAAAATTTTTGCTCATGCTGAGTATTTGCATTGGCAAAGTCACAAGCAATGGCTAAAACTGGGGTTTAGACACAATGTAAATAAAGCTACAGGAAAGGATTGCTTGGAAATGGCCAGCAGCAGACTGCTGAGGCCTAACAGATGTGCCTCCCTTTAGGGCTTTCCTAGCTCCTTTCCTGTATCTAACAAGTTTCCATAACCCATTAACTTTTAAAGGCTGTGTGTTAATGGTGGAAGGAAGAGAGTAATGGAAATCTCTTCCTTATGCCCACCCCCTTAGAGAATTCCAATGAAAGAGTCGTAGCATTTGGAAATGTAAATGCTTTGGAGAACTACATCTTGAACAGAAAAGCAAACATAAATATCTGAAACTTCCCAAAACCTACCAAAAATTCTTGTCAATATTCCCAAGGGCTCTGCAGGAATTCACGTGATCCATCTTCCTATTGTTCAGTGGAAAGGAGGAATGAGTGACAAAGGGAAATACTAATTTTTTTTTGTCTGGGAAAAAAATTAAATTGAGAAGCAAGGCTTTTCAGGTGGTTATCGAAACACAAAAGTGATTCTGATAAAATAACTGAGGTCAAGAGAGCTCATAAGAATCTCTCACTGTGATAAACACCACAAATATTTTCAAGGAAAGCATAAAGACTGATGTTGGAAAAAAAAAAGGCAAAAAAACCCTAACAAACGTAGGTACAATCAAACACAGAATTAAATAATCCACAAACTCTAAGCTCTCTCCTAACAGGAAAAAAAAGCAAAAAGTTAAACATGGACCTACTAGTTTTTAAAAGCACAGCTACTGCACTGCCTCACTACCAAACAGAATGAGTGCTATTCCATGCCTTGTGTATTTCCAGAAACCTGTTAGTATTTTCCTCCCAGGATAAGCTAAATTACTTATTTGTATTCTTGAAGGCATTTGAGTATCACTGCTGCTTGAGAACAGAACATATGGGGAAACTTCATCTCAGAATTAAGAAATCTGGAATGCATCAATTGAATATTTCTTCTCTCTGTGACATTTCCTCACATGAATGATAGCTGGGAAAAAACCTTCCCAAACTCCCCAAATCTTTGGGCAGCAAGCAGCTGCATCAGCCAATTCTTGGATTAGCTCCTTTCAGCTGTACTGGAGAAAGAGTCCAGGAAGAAAGGGAAGATGGGAAGTTGCAAAGTTCCTTACGGTCTGAAAGTGGGGGGAACAAACTGAGATTTTTAGGGTTTATGATTATACAAACTCAGAAATTAATTCTAACTCACTGACCTAGATTTTAGATGTTTTTTGGTACCATTATCATGTGATTACCATCATTCCTCACATGCTAAAAAATTCCAAGTCAGTTTTTCAAATTTCTGACTTCCTGAACACAAGCAAGAGCAGGCTGCAAAAGCAGCAAATTCCAGTTAAAAAAAAAAAAATCACCAAAATCAAAGCTTGGTACAATCCCTGCTAAGGTGTTTAGTTTCTGTAGAAACAAATGGCTGTTTTATTGACTTTGCTACTCAACCTTCGATACATTGAGATGTTAATTTGTTAAAAACAGCTCATTGGCAAGGTGTGAGCTCTTGGAACTGTTCAGTTAAATCCTGTCCAGAGGGAAGGCATGCAAGGCCAGCGGCACCGAGAGTTTCACAGCGTGGTAGCTTTTTATTCTGATATACCACAAACCTAGTGGTTAGTCTAGGGAAGACTGAAAAGGGACCGCATCAATAGATATATAGATATCTTAGAGGAATGTGTCAAGAAGATAGTGCCAGACTGTTTGCTGGTACCCAGCGGCAGGACGAGGACTAAAGACCATAAGCTGAAATACGAGTTCCTCCTCAACATAAGGAAAAACTGCTTTACGCTCAGAGTGGCAAAGCACTGGAACAGGCTGCCCGGGGATCTCGCTCCCGCTCTGGAGACATTCCAAACCCACCTGGACATGTTCCTATGCCACCTGCTCCAGATGACCCTGCCTTGGCAGAGGGGCTGGGCTGGATGATCTCCAGAGGTCCCTTCCAACCCTTACGATTCTGTGAACCTCCATGAAAAATGGTGAAAAATCCCGGCTGCTACAGGGAAGACTGACCAGAAGCGCAACAAGAAACGCAACTGGGAAAGACAGAGCCAGCACCGACCGTGAAGAGCGGGTGCCGAGGGGCACCGGGTTTGAAGCACGTGCGGGCATCGGGGGAAATCCGTGTCCTCCCCACAAAGCACCCCTGGGGACCAGCACACTGAGGCCTCACACGCCCACACCCCCGCTTCCTCCCCGGAGCCGCCCCGGCCAAGGGGAACCGGCTCCGCTCCCACCTCG